>ML777885.1:1926417-1957068 GCA_009831015.1 Picea engelmannii
AGTCACATGTCAAAATGAATGGAACCACATTTTTCAATAGTTATGATTAGTTTTGTAGCATTGTGTGAGGTTCTATAGCGCTTTCTTATAGTTTTGAAAAGCTATAAAATAAATTAAAAAAACTAATATAAATCCAACTTATCCCAAAATATTTTAAGCAACAAGAGATTTGCACCAAATTTATCATCAAGAGCCTCAAAAGATGAGGAAAATAAAAAAAAATTAAATCAATGTTTAAAAGGTGCAAAACATAGGCAAAATTGTATATCTGCAATACTCCAATAGGAATGAAATTGTCAACAAGAAGAATTTTGTGGATGAAACAAGAAATGTACTATCGATGACAATTGATGGTGTATAAACCAGTGATGCCAACATACATGTCTACATCTAGTAAGTTTCTAGAACATAATACATTCTAGTCAATCCACTACGGGAGAGGTACTATAAAAAATCTTGTGCTAATTTTTCTTAATCTTTGTTAATAGTATGGCTTATCCTTCCCTGCAAAAGTAATATATTGAAATATTTTTGACATAGATATTTTAGTGAATTTCAATTAGAAATATTGGGTTATACTTTAGTATTTTCATATGTTTGATGTAACTCTACATGGGTTAGCAAGGCTATGTCATGGACACATCTTCCACGGTAACCTACAACATTGGGAGAAAGCGCAGGTGTGTTTGTTTCCTTCCCTTTGCTTAACATTTCCTCATGGCCCTACTCTTTTTGATCCTAACCTACCACTGCACACTTGTGATTGTTGTTTTTTAATGTCACTTATCTATTTCCACCAAGCTAGTCTTGAAACCCTATTTAGGTTCCATGGAACATGTAGGTGAAGGGTTTTGTAACTACTTTGCTTTAGTGTGTGCTCACTACGGTGAGACAGGTTCATTAAAATTGTTTCTTTAGGTGCAAAACATAGGAAAAATTGTATACCTACATGTTGTAGCTACAAAAACCTCCCGCTTACTTTGTTAGAAATAAAAGGGCCCCCCATTTAAATTTTTATTTTTTCTAAATTTAACTTTTACATTGCATGTTTATTCATTTTCATTCTGATTTTTCCTTGACTTTACTTAGATTTTTAGGAATTGGAATGAATTATGCCCTTTACAAATGGTTTGGGTCTTGTTCATGATTTTCACATTACACCTATTAAATAATTGAAACCCCAAAATTCGATAAACTTTTTTTCCATGAATTAATAAAATTCTCGGATCTCTGAGTCAAAACAAAACTACATAATTGGTTTTCTTTTCATTAAATCGACAAATTAATCTATGTTTGAATCGATGATTGTAATTGTTCCTGTCGTATCCGAATTCGGGTATTCCCTTTATTTCATCATCACACTTTTCCTGGATCCTGGATATACAAATATTCAGAATCTGTGAATCTGGAAGTTGCAATAAAGCACATTTCACAAAGATCCCATATTTCAGATGTAATGAATACCCAACCAGAATATGCTAGTTGTCATGTATAATGTGACATTGACATAGAACCTATCATGGAATGCCATGTGTCATGTTATAGGTCGTGTATGATTTGGAATTCGTGTGGCATTCACATGGAATCCTTCGTGTCCTATCTGACATGGAATCTGAATGTGGTCTTTCATGTTATGAGCACCTTTATCAAAGTCCCGCATCCTGGATATTCGGATATCTGAAATCCAGAAATTCAGAAGTTTCAATAAAGCATGTTTTAGTAAATCCTGGATAAATGGATGTATTACCTAAATTGAATACCCAACCAAAATATGCTAGTTGTCATCCTGACATAAGATCTGACATGGAATCTGTCGTGGCATAGCACGTGTCATTTTACCAGTCGTCTCTAATATGGCATCCCCTAGGCATTTTATTTGGCATATGACGTGTCATATACACTATACAACCTCTCTATTAGCAAGCTCCATGTGTCATCTTATAGTTCGTGTCTGACTTGGCGCTTGCATGGCATCCTTCATTTCCTATCCGACAAGGAATCTGGATCTGACCTTTCATGTAATAAGTACCTTTCTTGGATATCCGGACATCTAGAATTCAAAAATTTGGAAGATTCAATAATGCACACTTTTTTCAAATCCCGGATATCTAGATATCCAAAATACAAAGTTTGTTATAGCATGCTTTTTCAGAAATCCCAGATCCTAGATGTGGAATCATGAGCTTCCTGCTGATGGAACCTCCCATTGCCCACTCGCTACTTGCCACTTGTCTTGTCCAAATTTGTGTGGTCTCATTTCCAGTCTGACATGTCCACTTGACATTACAACTGGTCATATATGATGTGGCATGTTACATGTCATCCTGGTTATCTATCATCTAGCATATTTATCCTACTTGGCCTCTGATGTGTTATGTTGACATGTCTTATTTGATGTGACATCCGAAGATACGGACATCCATAGTTTCTTATAACATGCATCTTTCAGAAATCTTGGATATCCAGGTCCTTGTCAATTGCAATATATGGATATCCAAAATCTAACTTCTCTCTTATGTCTCATTTCTCAAAATTCCAGATTCTAGATATGGAGCCTTGAGTTGTCTAAGATGAAACCCTAAGATGGCATGCCTTAACTTGAGCTTGCCATTTGTCCTACCAGTACTGGTGACCTGCCTTCTTCATGAACTTGATGTGTCACCATAATATGGCATGTCTTCCAACATGTCTTCCAACTTGTATTGTCCTACGTGGAATTCAGATCTAGAATTTTCTTTACGTCTCATTTTTTGGAAATTCAGGATCCTAGATAACCAGATATTTGAAATATGGTCTTCTTAGAATATTAGATATTTGAAAATCTGAACATCCATCTTTTTCAATAATACACATTTCTCATAATCCCAGATCTCGGACGACCACGTCACCTACCAACTCACCTCCACGTCAGATCTAGTCTCTCGAATGGTCAGGGGTTGTCCTACTTGGATTCTACATGTCAGGTGACATGTTGTGTCCTAGGTGGCATTCAGATCATGGTTTTATTTTTGTTGAAGTTTTGCAACTTTCCAGATCTTGGATCTCGAATATGTTATGTGTCTAGTCCTAAAAGGTTATCACATGTGTCGTGGTCCATACTATCGATGGCTTCACACACAAGTTATATTGGAATGATTAAACAACGTAAACTTTTGAAAGCAAATCCCTCAGTGCATGTGGGATAATTCTATGAGTTGGAAAATCGACGACTGAGATTCGCTTGGGAGCACAATCAATGACTACTGAGTCACAATTTTCTACAAGCTACAACTCAAGCATTTGATTGCCAAATCAAGAAAATGAGAGCTCATCGGAAAGCTTGAAGCATGCGTAATAATATGATGAGTTTTTTGGGGGTTAAATTTTAATTAACATCTTTCCTTTTGCTAAATTCATGTATTCTCATAATTGTCATTGATTTTATCTATGTTTTGGCAGGAATGCGGAGGAGAGATAGTTCCATATGTAGGAATAGGAACACAAATCATGGAGGTGAATGAAAGTGAAGGATCTTTTGCATAATAAACATCTAATTTTGGTGTGAAAGTGGAAGAAACCAAAATGATCAAAGGGAGAAAAAATCAAGTTGAAGATTCTTCTGTATCAAAATTATAACCAATTCCTTTTGGGGGGGGGATTGAGTGGAAGAAAAAAATGACATAAATTCTTGAGCAAAAGAGGTTATAATAGGGGAACTCTTGGATGTAGATAGAGGGAGGAGGACCAATATTCAGCTTCTATATTTTTATTAGGTCAAAAGGAATTCTTATAAAGGGTTGGAAACTTTGTAATCAAGCCTATATACTATTATCAGATTTGAATATAATATTGAATATGTAATGTTCCCAAACAAATTCGCTTGGAACATGTTAACTTTTATGGTTTCAGGTTGTGGTATTTTGTCAAACACTTTGCATATTTTGTCTTCTTGAGTTGTGCTAGGGTTTATTGTGTTTGTTATTGTTGTGTTTGCAAAAAATAAAAGATAGTAATATAGAAATAGAATATACTCAATAGGATTCAAGACAAATAACACAAGAAATATCCACAAATACCTTAGATATGATGTTATTTAGATATATAGTTGTCCTCATACAAAATTGAGCAGATCTAGAATACATATAAGAGAATAGAGTGTATGGTTGATGATGCCTCCAAGATACAATAGAAATATGAAGATACAGGCTTCCAAAAGCCTCCCCAATCTAAATACCAAAGATATAGAAGATCCAACTCATCCCTAGCTGAGATGTGGTGTCCTCTCTAGCACAATGTGCCCCCCAATGGCTGTAGCAAGCCCATAAATCGGCCTCCAAGAATATAACCTCTGAATCACTCAAATTAACTGCTAATAGGTAGATCGAGGGATAGGAAATTCTTATGGTGAATCTCCAAACTATTGGGAGTGATCTCCCACTCCAACTCACTAGATTCATTGAGATCAGTGCGCCCTCCTGAAGAGAAAACTCACCCAACTCCACAAATAAATAAATGTAAGCTCCAAACTTCCAAGAGAAGCTACAAACCTCTAGATCTGAAGATATATGATCAAGGGAAGTGATACCTAGGAAGATCTATGCAGATCTGAACCCTCCAGTTGTAGATCTCCAAATACAGATGCACCCTCCTCAAGAGAAATATGCCCCATTGAAAGATATAATGGATAGGCTGAAGTATCCACTCAAACACTGATGAAAAAAGGCACCATGATGATAGCTAGCACCTATGAAGTGAAATCTCTCTCAGATCCACTGTCTACAATCCTCCAAAAATCTCTCTCTCAAGAACAATATGCCCTAGCTCTGCAAAAAACTCCAAAATTGCGCCCTGTTTCCTCAACTGCTCCTCTGACTGAATAATAACTGATGTAGAATGGTAACAGAGGAATATTTCACCTCCTAGGACAAGCTTGGATCAGGAAAGGTGGGATCTTTCACCATCGAGTTGATATCTAGGGTTTGTTCAGTCAAAACCCTCAAAACCCCCAAGTATAATGGGCTTTCTAGCAAGAATCCAAACATCAAAATGATAATCAACATAATGAGAGAATAGAGGCCCCTATCTCTCTTTTATCCCCCCTATTCACCTTTTCCCTCCAAGTGACTTTTACTTTATTTTTATTATTCTTTAATTAAATCACTTTATTAATTAATTGGCCTTTTTGCCTCTAAAAAGTGATTTATTCGTCCCTATGGCTTCTTCGGCCACTGAAGGTCACTTCTCATCATCTAATCCTGTAGTGATCTTCCTATTGATTTTGATGAGCCATTACACTAAGAGGTTTCTCCAAGTGTTATGGCCAAAATGACCTTCTTAGTGAAATTAATTAAAATATGACCCATAATAACTCATAATTATGGAAATCGTCAGAATGCAATGGAACCAAAGACAAGCTGTGCAAAATGGATCCTGATGATGAAATATGATGAATGATGCAAGTCGGGCCCAATAAAACCCCTCAATATCTCCTGAACTCATTGTCACCCCCATCTGGCTACTCTAGTAAGCATAACACTCTGTAACATAATAGTGTCCAAAAATGGGGACATTACAGTCCTCCCTGCTAGAATATTGCTTGTTCTCAAGCAATAACAGAATCAATATGTATGTGATACCAGGATCCCATATCCACCTGTGTGACCTGTAGTAAGCTCTCCTCAAGATGTGGCCACTCCAAGTGCTCACCACATATGATACCCAAATGATCTTGATGAGTAGAATGATCATGTGCACCCAATCCTCGGTCAAGTCCCCAAGCAACCACTCTACTCGGATCTCGATCCCATCAAACTATGGAATACCAAGAACTCCAATCCCTGGATCCTATATCAAGATGCGAACTGCAGTGCCCTGTGAAATATAGTCCTATAAGATACCAACATCATGAATCTCCTAAAGATCCCCAATTAGCGGAGCAAGTAGATACAATATCCATCCATCAAGGAGTCTCTCACATAAACCCATCTCCCAACCATCATCTCTGGCATAAGCCAGACCCTCTACTAACCAAGAATATGATCTGTTGATATATATGATCCTCAATCAAGGAGATCCATCCTGCCACAAATCATACTCATCTCGACTTGCTCTTAAATTCCCCCAACAATGGAAAGAATCAATGATGCAAGTCTCCAAAACCCTCATGCACTCTAGAAGAGCACCAAATCCTGCATTAGATAGCTCTGAAGGTCTCATACCAAGTATCTCGGTGCTCACAAAACTGTAAACCTCTGGCCGAAGTATGTTCATAGTCATGTTTTCTTGTCCATAATCAATAAATTTGACCTCCATGTCAATCCACACTGTTATCTATGGAGTCCCATGGTCCAAACATGCCTCCATGTGTCTGATGACATCATCATCGAGATCCCCCAAGGAGAATCTATCTATGTCCTCTTAACGAGTCCTGAAATGGACAAGTTGTCCAACCATAGATACATCATGTATGGTCCTCAAGATCCCAAACGCTGCTTGTTGCGACCATACCTCCTGCCAATTGATCTCATAGATCTCATCAGAAGCACATGTCCATCTCTGCTCTCAGTCCTCATCCTGTTGAGACTCTAAACCTATATCCATCTTTGGAACATACTCTCTCCCACGACTGAGGATGCTCTCCATCACACCCCAAGCCTCATATGACTGTCTCGTATGAACCACCCCTATCCTTATGTATATAATCCAGTCATTTTGTTAGGTGGTCTCTGCCTACCAACTCTCCATGTCCCCTACCACTATCTATCTCTCCCTATGTTGTTGTCTATGATGAAAGTATCGGGGAGGGCTAACAGAAATAATTGCAACTGTATATAGGATTGGAAAGTATCATAGTCTTTGGTCAATCCCAAGGACTTGACCAAAAGCTCATCCACTGGCACCCATGGTGAATAATCGCCTGTACTCATCAATAAACTCCAACCATTGGGTACAACATTCGGTAACTCCACAAACCATTGGTCAATCACTCTACCTCCATCATCACTCATACAGTTGTTGCTACTGTGAAGGTGATCTCCCATAACTATGTATTGTTGCAAGGGAGAGGAATCTCCATGCTCCACTAAGTATGTCTCCTCCCTGCAATCCAATGTGTCTCCCCGAGTCCCGTTGTACACCTTTGCAAGACTCTATGAACTAACACTCATCGTCATATGCCCCTGTATACTCATGAAAGCCTCTATATCATCCTGCATCATCATGTATCCAAGGTGTATTGTTGGGTCAACCTCTATATGGATGTCATCCAATCCTGAAACACCAATGGAAGTGTCCTCATAACTACCCCTGGCTCTGGAATCCCCAGGTGTATGTGTAAGACCAACTGTCTCATAACCCCTCATGAATGGTGGTCCCCGTTATCCATCAACGATCCTGGGTGTCCCTCACACACCTCCATTAACTGGTGCTCCTCTAGCAACCCACCAACATCCTCCGACGAAGTAGTTGAAGTAAACATCTGGCTCTCTGCTGAGATAGATGTAGAGGATCCCCGACTAGTCTCATCAAGGAGCTCCTCTAATATGGACCCTGATTCCCAAAGGGATGTCTGTGCACCTTCCAAGAATCCATGTGTGCTCGCCAACTCATGAGTGAGCCGGTCCACCTCAATCTCCTTCTCCCTCAGTGCCCTGTGATACATCCCACCAACCTCCAATAGGTAATCTCTATCCATCAACAATTGTTGGTAGTCGGTCCTCATCACAGTCATTCTCTCCCTGAGTGTAAGGAAGTCATCAATGGCAAGCCCCCTATCTAAACTATCATGTGCCATCGAGGCCCTCCAACAATCCTACCACCAATGTGTGTATATCATCAATGCATCTGGTGGCTGTCATGATGATGTCCTCACTGACTCTCAACTGTCATGTCAAGTGTCGTGACTCTTGATCACAATCCTATTGAGGTTCTACCTCATGCCTCTCACTGCTAGTTTCAATAATGGAATCCCCAACAACACACTCCTCAAAAGATAAGGTACTAAACTTCCCACTGTCCACTATGCTACTGAGTCCTCATGTATGCCACTGCACCCCATCACCAAATGCTACCCCCATCTAAATCACATTGTATCATGTATGGGCAGTTGTATCCTCCTGTGCGCTCACTCTGCTAATGTCATATGCACCTGGATCCCATACATATGTGTCCATACATGAGATATGGTCATCCCGACCAATAAGGAGTGCATCCTCGTCACTGTAGATCGGTCCTGGAAGTGAGTATCCCATCAAATTGCCAGTCTCCACAACATGATCTAACAATAAACTCCTCAAAAGAGGCGACTCGCTCTCCTCATACTAATAGGCATGTATATATTCAATTGGCTTCAAGCCATGCCTCTCCTCCTGGGCCTGTAGATCCACATGTCCCTTGTCTTTAAATGCTACACAAGGCTCCTCTACCACCTCCGGAATGCTACTGATATCCTCTTGTGTCATGTCTATCATAAATATTTGAGAGGGTAAGGACTGTGTCATGCTCAACTCCATGGGAGGAACAATATCCCCCAATCATGACCTCATACTAGGTGCTAACACATATGAATCCCCACAAGTGTCACCACTATGTTGAAGTGTTGAGTCCTCAACACTGTCTGATAGGGAAGCTAAGAACATGCGTTGTCATCCTCTCCATCCAACTGTCCATTAGATGCATAGAAGTCAGTAGCCTCATCAAACTGCTCTAAATAAGCATCTATGGTTGCATCCTCATGCATATCCTCATCCTCATTGTCGTAGTGCACCTCAACAATGTGCACCTTCCCTTTACCGTTGCATCTGTGATCTGGCTCCCAAGGCTCTTTGCAATTGTAACAAAGTTACCTTCTCCTGATGGGTCTAGGCTTAATATGTGCTTCCTTCCATCTACTAGCTAGTAGTGATGTATCTACCTCCTTGCCTTATTTGGCTCTGTTTTCCTTTGCTATGTTGCTCTAATAATGGATTTCTTCCATCTTTTTGGCCCAATGTGTAACCTCATCTTTGCTCCACCTAGGATTTTTTACGGATGCAAATTGTTGGAATGTTACTTGAACCCTGAATGTCTCACTAAGGGCGTAATATTCCTCATCACAATATATGATCTCCTCTACAAAATCCGCAAACTCCATCTCTCCTCTAGATCATTAATGTATATCATAGGCTAGCGAAGGAAATTCACTCTGATACCACTGTAATGTTCCCAAACAGATTTGCTTGGAACATGTTAAGTTTTATGGTTTTAGGTTGTGGTCTTTTGTCAAACACTTTACATATTTTGTCTTCTTGAGTTGCACTAGGGTTTTTTTTTTTTCTTGTTGTGTTTGTAGCAAATAAAAGACAACAATATAGAAATGGAATATACTCAACATGATGCAAGAAAAATAACACAAGAAATATCCACAAATACCTTAGATATGATGTTATTTAGATATATAGTTGTCCTCATACAAAATGGAGTAGATATGGAATACATATAAGAGAATAGAGTGTATGGATGATAATGCCTCCAAGATAAAATAGAAATATGAATATATAGGCTTCCAAGAGCCTCCCCAAGGTGAATACCAAAGATCTAGAAGATCCAACTCATCCCTAGCTTAGATGTGATGTCCTCTCTAGCACAATGCGCCCCCCAATGGCTATAGCAAGCCCATAAATTGGCCTCCAAGAAGATAACCTCTAAATCACTGAAACCAATTGCTAATAGGTAGATCGAGGGATAGGAAATCCCTATGGTGAATCTCCAAACTATTGGGAGTGATCTCCCACTCCAACTCACTAGATTCACTGAAATCAGTGTGCCCTCCTGAAGAGAAAACTCACCCAACTCCACAAATAAATAAATGTATGCTCCAAACTCCCAAGAGAAGCTACAAACCTCTAGATATGAAGATATATGATCAAGGGAAGTGATCCCTAGGAAGATCTATGCAGATCCAAACCCTCTAGTTGTAGATCTCCAAATACAGATGCACCCTCCTCAAGCGAAATGTGCCCCACTAACAGATAGAAAGGACAGGATGAAGTATCCACTCAAACACTGATGCAAAAAGGCGCCTTTATGATAGCTATCACCTTTGAAGTGACATCTCTCTCAGATTCACTATCTACAATCCTCCATGAATCTATCTCTCAAGAACAGTGTGCCCTAGCTCTACAAAAAACTCCAAAATTGTGCCCTACTTCCTCAACTGCTCCTCTGATTGAATAGTAACTTATGTAGACTGGTGAAGGAAGAATATTTCACCTCCTTGGCCAAGCTTGGATCATAAAAGGTGGGATCTTTTACCACCGAGCTGATCTCTAGGGTTTGTTCAGTCAAAACCCTCAAAACCCCCAAGTATCATGGGATCTCTAGCAAGAATCTAGACATCAAAATGATAATCAACATAACGAGAGAATAGAGGCCCCTATCTCTCTTTTATCCCCCCTATTCACCTTTTCCCTCCAAGTGAATTTTACTTTATTTTTATTATTCTTTAATTAAATCACTTTATTAATTAATTGGCCTTTTGGTCTCTAAAAAGTGATGTATTCGTCCCTATGACTTCTTCGGCCACTTAAGGTCACTTCTCATCATCTAATCATATAGTGCTCTTCCTCCCAATTCCGATGAGCTATTACACTAATAGGTTTCTCCAAATATTATGCCCAAAATGACCTTAGTGAAATTAATTAAAATATGACCCATAATAACTCAAAATTACGAAAATAGTCGGAATGCAACGAAACCAAAGCCAAGTTGTGCGGAATGGATCCTGATGATGAAATATGATGAACGATGCAAGTCGGGCCCAATAAAACCCCTCAATATCTCCTGAACTCGCTGTCACCCCCATCTGGCTACTCTAGTAAGCATAACACTCTGTAACATAATAATGTCCAAAAATGGGGACATTACAGAAGACCTATATCTTTTGATTGATTTATGCTTGGATAAAAATGGATATGTGTAAGCCAACATTTCTATGAGTTAACATAATTTTCATCATTATTCATTTTCATGTGAAATTATTTTCCATGATCTGTTTAAATTTTTCCATTGATTACTTTTTGGGTATAAGAGTGTATGTGTTGATCTTTAGATAATTCTTTATCTGGAAAAAATATATGCATATAAACTTAACCGTTTATTGAGTCAATGAATTCTTTCAATAAGACTTTGTAATATGTCATTTTGTCTTATATATGATTTACTTAGTTTATGCTCTTGGATTGGACTTATGTAGAGGAAATGTTTCTAAAGATGAAATACAACAAGAACTTACTCATCACTGATTGATGTAGCTAGCATTTTTGTGAATTGTTCATATTTTATTGATACAATCAAATGTACATTTTTGTCAATTGTTTTTATTCATAAGATATTATGTATTGGTTAGGGTACGGATTGTAGGGACATACTTAGTTATATTTTGCATGTGAATTTATTCTTGTGTTTATATGGAATGACTATGCTAGTGGGATTTTATGATGTAGAACATGAACTTTTTTGGTTTTCAAATATTTAATACCATGTCTGTAATCATATTTTTGTTATTGCTACATTAGGAACCAACATAGAGTACAATAAAGTTGCATCTTCATTTTAGATTAGAATTGCATTTAAGCATTTAGAAGGATTTAAATGAACAAGTATTCCTTTGGGGAGCCATTATTTTAATTAGTGGCAATCAGACCCACATTATGGAGGAGATCACTATCCCAAACAAGAGTAGATCTAATTGGGATATGGCATTGAGTGATTCTCCATCATTGTTGGTGGTAGGAATTTTTCTGTCTGTCAACAATTTTGGCGCCAGAAGGAGGGCCTGATGACGAGATGGCCATGTCGAATCATTCTTTTTTAATGCATTTAATTGTCAATGGCTCTTTCCCGAATCCCTGTATGAGACTGCATTTTTACCTTACCATTTACCTTCATTCCAAAAAATACATTTTTTCTCTTGTTCAAAACTAATTTTGGTGTTGAACAAAAGATATATGCTCTTGAGCATCTCCTTCAGTTTATTAGTAATTGCATTAATCACTATGTTACTGATGAATGTGTTTTATGTAGGCTACTTGCTTTCACTTTCAAAGGGCAAGTTAAAAACTGGTTGAAATCTCTTCCTGCCAACTCTATTCACAACTGGAAACAATTCATGAATAAGCTTTATAATGCTTTTCAAGGCTATTCCTATGATGATTTATATGGTGAACTGCAAGATCTACGAAAAGGAGAAAAAAATCTAATGAGTATTTCTTTTTAAAATTCAAGAATATTTGTTAGAGGTTTCCTTTAATTGATAAACCTTCCCAAATTGAAATTTTTCAACTTTTCCTATGTCTTAATTCTCTTTCTTTTGATCCATATTAGTCAACTACTAATGAATTAATACCATGCTATGATGTTGACCTTGATGTTAATTATAATTCACGGGAGAATTTAAATATTGTAGAAATTTGTTATCTTTCTGCACTATTTTTTCCTACTAATGAACATACAACCTCTTGTGTAGAAAGTTTAAGCTTCAACATCCTTCAGGTTCCTATGAAAGGACAAAACATGGAAGTAATTCATGTTGATGATGAGACACAATGGGTTCAAGCAATGGTTATGTCAGGCTCTCATCATTCTCCTTTCTATATAGGATCATAGGAAAAACAGAAGGAGAAGGAATCTCTACATAAAGATGAAGAAGGATGTCACCCACTTGAAAATTTGACAGACACTTCTAAAAATTTGGAGGTAGAATCCATCTCTTGTGATCAACATTGTGTTTCGAAACAAGCTTATTTTGGATTGACTACAAACGAAGGATCTCTTAGAGTTACACTCATGGACCAATGTAATGATTGTCACGATAATAAATTCTCGAACGTTCTTACTTTGAAAACATTTATGAAATGCTTCCATGCTTATTGATTGTTTGCGAATGTAAGCATGATATATATAATTCTTTGAGTTTCAACCTTTTAGAGTAGCATGAAGTAAACATTATCCAGTTAACTAAAGAAGTTGGTTTAGATGCACATGGTATTCAAAATTTTACATCTTGCTTGGAAGAAGGTAGAGATGATTTTGAAAAGTTTGATAATGTATTAATTGATGATAATTTATGTACTGGTTCAAAGCTTTTAAACGATTCATCAATAACAAATAAGGATTTGGGAGAAAATATCTCTTTTGAAGATACTCCTTGTAGAGAAGCTTTTCATTCTCTAATTTCCAATAGCTATTATTATTTATATCCCGATATGTTTAATGCTTCTCATGTATAGATAATTTTCCTTGATCCTTCCAAAGTGATTTCTCCAGGATCATATTTTAATGAGGAGCCAACTGTCAATAATCTATAGTTTCGGAATGAAAATGATGAGATGGCATCCTTGGAGTTATTTCACTATCTCTCATATCAACCTTTTTGGGAAAAGGTTAATCCATTGAAGGTCACTTGTGAGAGTATGTCTTCTTTTGTTTCTTGCATAGTCATGGATGTGGAAGATAGAAAGCCTTATTGTTGTCATAATTTGTTATCTGACACCATAAACATTAATGTTATTTTTCTTATATGGGCAAATCATTTCAATGTCATATTATTTGAGTACCGTGATCCTTGTCAGACTCCTATCCATTTGGAACATCAATTGCAAAGTAATGAGGCACTTCAATCTCAACCGTTGGTTATGTCAGGTCCTTGTTATCTTACTCTTTCTTCTGAAATACATGACATCTATAACAATGAGGCACGTATTCAAGGTAATATTCTAAACACTTTCACTCCTAACTCATATCGGGCATGTTCTTTTCCCATTAACTCTCTTCAACATTTCATTCTTGCTAAATCTGAATATTATGATATAATTGGAGTCTGGATGGAGAATTCTTATGAGAAAAGGTTCCAAATTAAATTTAAAGAAATCATCCTACACATGTTGAATAGAGAAGTTTATGATTTAACCCTTTCTATCTTTCGTAAAGGTATACTCCACTACCTATTTCTTATCTTCGATGAACATGTGGTTGCAGGTTTAGAGTTATTTGTATGGCCTGCATTGACATTATGATTTCACATAGTTATGGATAACCAATGAAGTGTTGAGTAGGTTTAGGAGTAGATTAGTTTATTTTGTTTTCTTTTTTTTCAGTTTGTTTCTTTTACAATTTTATTATCTCTCTTTTGTTCTTTTAGATAATGTAATTATGAAGCACTACAACAATTTCTAGTTGAAGAGGAACCATCATCATAATACATTCGTGGAAGATTCTTGTTATCCTTATTCTCTCTCAAACGTTATTTGCTTTCCACATAGCATCATAGCTTGAACATTTTATTTTCTATTCCTACCTTAGTCTTTTCAGTTGATTATCAACTAACATTATATTAGGATTTGGTTTTGAAATGTTCAAGTACAATTGGTCTTTAGCTAAGATTATAAGGAAAGAATAATTTAAGAGAGCAAAATACAATAAAATTTGACTTTTGGTTACACATCATTGCTTTATTATTTTCATCTCTTTTGAGGTGTATCCCAACTAATGAGGTTCTCGTGATTTGAAGATTCACATCCTTTTAATTATTCATAACTGTTTGATTAGTTTAGAGTTCATTTTTTGTTATTTCCTTTATTAAGCATTTTTGGATTGTCTAGTTTCTATTTTTTTTTTATTTAGATTTTTTTTTTGTTTATTTGCATTTAAATAAAGAGGGTTTGTTAACAACTCAATTTAGCTTAAGGGAATTGCATCTCAAGAAATCTTAAAAGAAATAATATATGCTAATTAAGAAAATCAATTGACTATTGAAATGATATAAGGTCAGGAACTTGGATTTATACCTCACCCATTTTGATTTCTCCTTTTGATTCTTTCATGTCTATTGTTAAGGTCTTGAGTTAGACATGTTTTCCTGGATCTCAATATGCTTGATAGAATGGAGATTTGATTTTTTGGTACCATACATTTTTTTTGAGTTTATGATGATTCATTAATTATGCTGAAATCTCTAATATTGTTTTAGATGTACAATTCTGAGATCTTTTGCTTGATTCATGGTTTCCTTTCCCTTACATTCTCCAGTTGGTTTTCAATCCTGATTGTTGCTTTAGTAAATGTATCGTTAGTTTTTCTTAATTTTTATGTTTTAAAGTTTTCCTTTCTTTGGCCTAGTTTGTTTGCCTGCTTTAACCATAAGAAGTTTTGTAAGGGAGTATTAATCTTAGGCAAATGACATTGGTAACATTTGGGTTGCGTTTAAATGACTGTAAAAAATCCTACAACAAAAGCATCACACTTGATAATCTTAACAGAGTCCTTAACCAATAGACTTGATTTTTGTGTCCGTGGTAGAACATTTGTGTTTCCAAGGATTCATATCTATAACACTTGCGCACCAAACCTTAGGTTTCTTACATGACTTTTCTTTGAGCTTCATTCACCTCACATTAAAATAGTTCATACCTAGAATTATTGATGACAGGAAGAACCTTAGGATAAACTATGGGAATGAGTAATATGCTAAGAAAATATAAACAACTCTTGTATCACCCCACTTCCCTAAACATCCAATTGCACATGCAATATATATACAAATCAAATGTGTGGTTAAAATGTAAGTAGGAAGTTGAAAGCACTATAAAAAGTGTGGGAAGTACAAGTAAACTCGTCGGGGATATGGATGCTTGCTGGAAATGGGGCCATACTTGTATGATACTAATGCATCTTCATCGAGGCTATGGATGCTTGCAGGAAGCGAAGCAATGCCAGGTTATAGAGAGACAAGGAACACACATAAGGAACTATTTTACTCACCTAGAGTAAAGGCCCTAGTTCACGTCTTAAGTCAATCATTTATAGAATGAAAGCTAAGGAAAATTAACCTCATAAATTGGCTCGAAGAGATGCTCTTTTGGTTACCCGATGTTTAATGCTTAGTTGGAATATCCTTCAAATTCAAGAACACATGTTGGTACTCAAAACTCAAAAATATGTTGTAATGGTCATGTGGGATTATCTTTAATATTAAGTGTGAATAAGTATTTTTAGGGGACTATAGATAGAGATAATTGCTTCATCCAATGTGCCGCCAATTGTTGTAGCTACAACAACTTCCCATTTATTTTGTTAGAAATAAAAGAGCCCCCATTTAATTTTTTATTTTTATTTTTTCTAAATTTGAATTTTTACATTGCATGTTTATTCATTTCCATTCTGATTTTGGCTTGACTTTACTTAGGTTTTTAGGAATTGGAATGAATTATGCTTTTTACAAATGGTTTGGATCGTGTTCATGGTTTTCACTTTGCACCTGTTAAATAATTGAAACCCCAAAATTCAGTAAACTTTTCTGTCATGAATTAATAAATTTTTCGGATCCTTGAGTCAAAACAAAACTACAAAACTGGTTTTCTTTTCATTTAATCGACAACAAAGATTAATCTATGTTTGAATTGACGGTTGTAATTGTTCATGTCATATCCAAAACCAAGTATCCCCTTTATTTCATCATCAAACTTTTCCTGGATCCCAGATATTCGGATATTCGGAATTCGAAAATCCATAAGTTGAAATAAAGCACATTTCACAGAAAATCCCAAATTCCAGATGTAATGAACACCCAACCAGAATCTACCAGTTGTCACGTGTGATGTAGCATTGACATAAAAGATTTCATGGCATGTCACATGTAATCTTACAGGTTGTGTCTGATTTGGCGTTGACATGTCATCCTTATTTTCCTATCTGATGTGGAACCCAGATCCAGTCTTTCATGTTATGAGCACCTTTATCAAAGTCTCGGATCTCAAATATATGGAAATCTGAAAGTTTCAATAAAGCAATTTTTAATAAATCTTGGATATCTAGATGTAGTACCTTTTGAATACCCAACCATAATATTCCAACTGTCATCCTGATGTAAGATTTGACGTGGAACCTATCGTGGCATGGAACATGTCATTTTATTGGTTGTGTCTGACGTGGCATCCCCAAGGAATCTGTTTTGGCATATGACATGTCATATACACCATCTGACCTCTCTATTAGCAAGCTCCATGTGTCATCTTATAGATCGTGTCTGACTTGGCGCTTACGTGGCATCCACATGGCATCCTTTGTGTCATGTCCGACATGGAATCCAGATCTGACCTTTCATGTAATAAGTACCTTTCCTGGATATTTAGATATACAAAATTTGAAAATCCAGAATATTCAATAATGCACACTAAATTTCCAAATCCAAAATATCCATAATCCAAAATTTCCTATAAAATGTTTTTTTTTTTCAGAAATCTCGGACCTTGTATGTGGAATCGCGAGCTTCTCGTTGACAGAACCTTGACCTCCCATTTCACACTTACTTCTTGTCACTTGTCTTGTATAGATTCACACAGTCTTGTTTTCAGTCTAACGTGTGCACGCGACATTGCATTCGACCATCTATGATGTGGCATGTTACATGTAATCTTGGCTATCTATCATCTAACATATATATCCTACTTGGCCTCAAACGTGCCATTAACCTATCTTATCCGATGTGATATCCGAAGATCCAGACGCCCAAAGTTTATTATAACATGCATTTTCAGAGATCCTAGATATCTGGATATCTGAATCCTTGTCGATTGCCATATCATAAATTTCTAGAACATCTGAATATTTAGATATATGGAATCTAACTTCTCTCTTATGTCTCATTTCTTAGAATTCTGAATCTTGGATATGGAACCTTGAGAAGATGTGCCTTAACCTGAGCCTACCATCTATCCTATCCTATCGATACTGGTGACCTTCCTTCTCCACAAACTTGACGTGTCACCCAACCTGTACTGTCCTATATGGAATCTCGATCCCTCCTTTTCTTTATATCTTGTTTTTTGGAAATTTCAGCTCTCAAATATCCAGATATTCAAAATTCGTGCTTCTCAGAATCCTAGAAATCCAGACATCTGACTTTTTCAATAATATGTATTTCTCATAATCTTCTATCCCAGATGACCACATCACCTGCCCACTCATCTCCTGCTCACCCGCCAACTCACTTCCATGTCAGATCTTGTCTCTCAAATGGTCAGGGGTTGTCCTACTTGGATTTTATGTGTCAGGTGACATGTTGTGTCCTAGGTGGCATCCAGATCAGGGTTTTATTTTTGTTGAAGTTTTGCTACTTTTTGGATCATGAATCCCGGATATGCTACGTGTTTGGTCCTAAAAGGTTGTCACATGTGTTGTGGTTCATATTGTCTGTGGCTTCACACACAAATTATATGGGAATGATTAAACAATATAAACTCCTCAAAATCAAATCCCCTAGTGCATGTGGGATAATCCCCCGAGATGGAAAATCAACGACCGAGATTCATTTGGGAGCACAATCAACGACTGATGAGTCACAATTTTCTACAGGCTATAACTCAGGTATCCAATCTCCAAATCGGGAAAACAAGAACTCATTGGAAATATTGAAGCACAAGGAATACTTTGATGAGGGTTTTTTGGATTATATTTTAATAATAATAATAATCTATTTTTAAGGTCACTGCCAAGCCACACCAAATTGGTGTATGAGACCCCCTTGTTTGTGGGACAAGGGACCCCCCTCCGCCCAACGATTTGACTGGTAAAGTCTACGGAGGTATACATACCCTACCCCCCTCTGGATTTGAACTTGTGACCTCTTAAGAGGAAACACATATTCTTAACCATTAGGCCCACTCAGGTTGTATCTTGCCTTTTGTTAAATTAATGTATTCTCATAAATGTCATTGATTTTATTTATTTTTTGGTAGGAATGTAGAGGAAAGATAACGCCATATATAGGTGAATGAAAGTGAATGATCTTTTGCATAATAAACATCTAATTTTGGTGTGCATGTGGAAAAAACCAAAGCGATCAAAGGAAGCGAAGATAAAGTAGAAGATTCTTATGTAACAAAATTGTAACCGATTCCATTTTTGGGAGGATTGAGTGGAAGAAAAAATTCTCTTAAACAAAATAAGTTATAAAAGGGGAACTCTTGGATGTAGATAAATAGATAAAGGGAGGAGAACCGATATCCATGTATATTTTTATCAAGATGGAACGAATTCTTGTTGAGGGTTGGAAACTTTATAATCAAGCCTATATACTATTATGATATTTGAATATAATATTAAAGATCTGTTTCTTTTGATCGATTTATACTTGATATAAATGGATATGTGTAAGCCAATATTTCTGAGAGTTGACTCCATTTTCATTATTATTCATTTTCATGTGAAATTATTTTCCATGATCCGGTGAAAATTTTCAATTGATTACTTTTCGGGTATAAGAGTGTATGTGTTGATCTTTAGATAATTATTTATCTAAAAACAATATATGCATATAAACATAATAATTTATTGTATTTATGAATTCTTTTAATAAGACTTAGTAATTTGTAATTTTGTCTTATATTTAATTTACTTAGTTTATGTTTTTGGATTGGATTTTTGTTAGAGGAATTGTTTCAATACAAGAAGAACTTGCTCATGGTCAATTCATGCAACTGACAGTCCATTGTTTATATTTTACCGATACAATCAAATGTACATTTTTGTCAATTGTTCGCATTCGTAAGATATTATGTATTGGTCAGGGTCTGGATTGTAGGGACATACTCAAATTATATTTTGCATGCGAATTTGTTCTTATGTTTATATGGACTAACTATGCTAGTGGGATTTTGTACTGTAGAATATGAACTTTTTATGTTTTCAGATATTTAATTCCATGCCTGTAATTAAATTTTTATTACTGCTAGATTAGGAACCGACATAGAGTAGAATAAATTTGCATATTCATTTTAGATTATAATTGCATTTAAGCATTTAAAAGGATTTAAATAAATAAGTCTTCCTTTGGGGAGCCATAATTTTAATTAGTGGCAATCAGGCCCACATTTTGAAGGAGATCGCCATTCCAACCAAGAACAAATCTAATTGGGATCTGCCATTGGGTGATTCTCCATCATTGTTGGTCGTAGGAATTTTTCCGACCGTCAACACTAGAATACTCCAATAGGCATGAAATTGTCAACAAGAAGAATTATGGGGATGAAGCAAGCAATGTACCACCCATGACAATTGAGGGTGTAGAAACTAGTGATGTCAACATAGACGTTTTGCATCTGGTAAGTTTATAGAAGATAATATATTCTAGTCAATTCACTACAGGAGAGGTACTAAAAAACATGCTATGCTAATTTTTCTTATATTGGTTAATAATATGGTCTTATCCTTCCCTGCAAAAGTAATATATTGAAATATTTTTGACATGGATATTTTTGTAAATTTCATTTACAAACAATGGGTTATACATTATTATTTTCATATGTTTGACATAACTCTACGTGGATTATTAAGGCCATCTCACAAACACATCTTCCATGGTAACCTACAACATTGGGAGAAAACACATGTGTGTTTGTTTCCTCCCCTTTGCTTAACACTTCCTCCCAACCCTACTCTTTTTAATCCTAACCTACCACCACACACTTGTGATTGTTGTTTTTTAATGTCACTTACCTCTTTTCTCCAAGTCAATCTTGAAACCCTATTTAGGTTCCATGCAACATGTAGATGACGGGTTTTTGGAACTACTTTGCTTTAGTTTGTGCTCATCGCGGTGAAACATGTCCATTAATCTTGTTGCTTTAAAAATATATATTTGTATCTAGGTCGTAGTAACACAAAAAGAAAATTTGTTTGGCATTTGGTGCTATCTAACTAAGAATGGTTGTGCTCTAGTCCAAGATATCATCATTTTGTCATTATCACATAGTGTGCTTATGTAATTATCTTTAATGCTGCCATGAAGAATGAAACATAATTGAATATTGTTTTTTCAGACAAATATCAATGCTTATTGACATTTGAACAAGTAGAAAACTATGAGTGTAACTTGTCAACATTGCATAACTACAAAATCTCATCATTGCTTTTTCATATAACTTCTCAACATTCAATTTTGTGCATAAAATTGCCAACTTTGAAAAAAGTGTTGGTTTTTAGGTTTGTTATCCCAATTTATCTATGTATATTGCATTTGAGCATGAACAAGTTCTTATGAAAACTTAATATTTATACTAATTTCAATATGAACAAGATTTGGCGCAGTGTAGTGATGTAGATACAACCTCTTCTGCAATATCTAATCCAAATGGAATAAACATTCCAAGGTAAATGCATGTTGGGGCCTTTAAGGGATGGGTTCTATGAGGTCCCTTTGATACCAAAGATTAACAAAATGTTTCATAGGTAATGTTAAACTATGGTGACATGGGTGCATACTAGTATTATTAACTTTTGTTTTACCATAAACATAGTTAATAGGTAAAACTATTTTTTCTTATTGGATTGGGTCCATACTAGTATTATTAGCTTTTGTTTTACCTTGGACATAGTAAATAAACAATTTTTTTTAATTGGATTGATAGGTATTTGCTAGTGGAACATGTTGAACCATGTCTCCTGTGAATTTCATTTTTTCTCACATTGACTTAAATGTCAAATTCCATAGTCATAGAAACAAGTACAAAGACTTGATTATGGACTATTGCCTAGTTGAATTAAAAATCTAATCAAATGCACCCTTTTATGTATTAATACAAAATGTTAAAAGTCTTTGCATTAACACTGTGTATTTTTCAAAAGGTTTATGGGAAAAAAGGATGCAAGATACAATGCTAGCTAACATAAACTATTTAATTCAATTTAGGGATTTTGATGTAAAATGCTAGCACTAGCTTAATCGTAAGCTAACAAAAACTATAGAAGCCACATTAAACAAGGATTAACAATAGACATTCATCTTTAAAATAAGGAGATTTGCTTTTAAACTATGCCTTGTTGATTTAAAAATCTAACTAAATGTACTTGTTTAGCATCTTTGTTTTCTAAACTGTAGGCCTACCCATCTCTACAATCAAACATAACACAAATACATAGTATAATGCCCTATGCAAAGAGACCCAACAACGTTGATAGAAGTAATAGGTTGAGGCCAAAACATCACATACTTGGAGATACAAATTTAGTGTACTAACAAACTTTGTTATTTGAAGGTTTCCATTTGGAGAGGAATACAAAATCCAAGTACTCCAAGCTTGTAGGATTACTATCACATATCCTCAAAACCAAAATTTTCAACTCTGAAAGCTAAGAAAACCCATGAATATTCGGTGAGAAAAGGGATATTATATTCACCTATAGTTCAAAACTGTCTACAACGCCTTTGAAATAATGGTCTGCAAAAGGCTCTCACATTGTAGAGTTTGGAGGGTTACAAATCCATGCAAATCATTGATCAACAAACAATCCATTGGAAATGGGACATGTTATGCAATTAGTTCTCGACTACCACTATCAACGATGACCATACCAATGCCCATTCATAGTTTATGAATGCCCATGCATGCACCCACCCTGGTATGCTTATGTCCACTCCATTTAAGAATGAAGATAATGTGGTGAGCCAAAAAAATTTAAAATAGTTTCTTTTTGTTTTATTTATTTGCTCTAACTAAGCTTTCACTCCCAGTGAGAGTGGAGACAAATCTAGTAGGTCCATTCTAGTTGGCAGTTGAATTAGCTAATTTGTTCTCTTGGATGGAGTCTCGGTTGTGGGAATTATAGCAAGAACACTTGCGAATATTAGACATTGGTGAAAGGGAAGGTAAATTTGCCCCGGAAAAGATGACAACCATGAATTGTCCATCAAAATTATGGAGAATTTATGCTAAAAAAATTATGAAGAAATGGGAAGAAACAAAGGCTGAGTTGATAGAGTGCAGAGTAATTAATGTGTACAAGTGCATTCATTTCATTAGTAGACACCCATGATCCCTACCACATATGCTTAGTGTATTCAATTCAACATTGAACGTGACAATTTTTTGCTTTTTATGATTTTAAAATAATTTTATAATAAATTTTTGTGTGTGACAATTCAAAACCCACACCAAAAATATAAGTCCCATCCCAAGCCATTTCCTCCAATATTTTTTTCAATAAATTTAAAAAATGTTAGACAATATATTTAATTTTCATAATTTACTATTTTAATATTTCAAAAACTATTTAAAACATTGACTAAATTTTGGGGCAAACAATATGCATCCAACATCAAGATATGCTGGTATATATACCATTCGATCTAAAGCATTTTGACATTAGCTTTTCATTAGGTGAGGTCATTGTTCCAAAATTTAGTTATCAATATCCATATCATAGCAAAACACTTAATGTTGTATATGCTTGGAATATCCATATCATAGCAAAACACTTAATGTTGTATATGCTTGGATATATACCATTCGATCTAAAACACCTTTTAGATCGAATGGTATACATCCAAGCATATACAACATTAAGTGCTTTGCTAGGAAGTGTATGTTGATAACTAAATTTTGGAACAATATCTTCATGTCATTTTAACTTAAAACAAAAAAATATACTCCACTTAAACAAAAATTAAATATCTTTCACTTATACACCAAAGTGCTTTACATATAATGTATATATCCAAATATATATAACTTTAAATGCTTTGGTCCAGGCTGATCACTAAATTTTGGAACAAATGACTGCACATCAAACATGCTTATTACTAAATTTTGGAACAATGACTTTACCTAAAGCATGTTGATCACTAAATTTTGTAACAAGGACTTCACCTCAAGAGAAGTCCATTTTGATCTAAAGCAAAAAGTATACTCCGCTCTAGCAAGGACTAAATATCTTTCAGTCATACACCATGGTTTTATTCCAACGAAATCCTAGAGTCCCAACCAAATGAGATCCTAGACTCCCAACCAAATAAAATCGAAGACCGTGCCATTACAGAGAAATTTAGTATTCCGACTACCGACATAAACCCATTACCTATTTATTCCGTATTTGCCATTACAGAGAAATTTAGCATTCCGACTACCGACATAAACCCATTACCTATTTATTCTACTCAGTGGAAGCATAAACTCTCATTTACTTCGTGTACTTACAATGCCAGAAGAGAGGGAGCCTTGCAAACGACAGGCGTGTGACATCCAATCTTGTCTAACAAAGAACAATTTCAATCCACAGAGGTAAGAACAGGCTTTTCATATTTATCTCTCTTTTGGGTTGCTGCAAAATTTTGCTCCAGTGCTTGAAATTGTACATAAGCTTTGAGGTTTTCATAGCCATAACAGCTCAGTGGCATGACGTCCTTAAGATTAATATTTAAAAAAACTGCTCAATAGCAGCACCCAAAAGTTAGCAATCAAGGATCCAATCAAACTAAACACAGATTAATGCCGGGGTGTCATGTTTTACTGTAATCCCGTTTCAGGCTGTTATAAGTAGTCAACAGTAGAGCAATGGTTCCTCTACATATAGATTCACAATGTGTAATCAGCAGTGTAAAGTTTCTCTCTCCACAGGAAAGGCGTTTTCCTTGAGGACTGGTAATTCGGATTTCCACATTACTTCTTTGCTCATGTTGCAGCTGGTATGATGGACAAGTCTTTTTAGGGGGACCGACATCGTGTACCCCAAGGATTTTTTTTAAAGATGGACTTGAACTTCAAAATTGTACAGACAAAAAAATCTATTCTTTGCATCATTTGAGAAAATTCAGAATTCATGCATTATATCTGAAAAAATACTCCAATATTGATCCATTGGAAAATTAAAGACCTCGCCATTAAGGCCTTGTACACACCTACAGGCTACAACTACTTACTTGAGGACTAAGTCACACAACTCGGACTCCGGAATGGCTTAGCAAGCTGGAAAGTAAGAGGATGACTTAAATTCAGGAAATACTCGGGAAAAAGGATCCACAAGTAAAAAGCTTTGAAATTTTTTAAAGTTCATAAAGAATTTGAGATTTTTGATTTCATGACAAATCCTCTTCATAGACATCAAAATAAATATAAACTTAAAAAGCCACGCGAAATTAAATAGGTAAATGTGAAAGTTTATACATCTTATTTAAAATCCTTGAAAATAGTCCAAATCCGGTTGCAAAATGCATACATATGGCTTTGTCTGAAGTTTTCTGCCCCCAAGTGAAAAACAGAATGAAAATCGGGGAGAAGTGAGGGTTTCAGCAGTTTTGAGTTCTATGTGCTGCGGGCCGAGTTGATAAACTCACCGAATACTTGGTGAGTTTGGTGAAATTTGCTAAAGTCAAGGTCAAACTCACCAAAGCTTGTTTGACTATTTACTTGCCAAGTAAAATCTGATCGTTTTTAGCTTGAGCTGGGTATATTAGCCGATTTCTTGGAAGACTCGGCTAGTCTTGTAGACTTGTAACCATCCTTGAGGATCACTTCCCTTAATGGGGAGTGGCAAATTAACATTAGACATCTGCCTAACCGATTAAAATTTGATTGAACACTACTAACAGATCTGATTGAATAAGGTTCCTTATTCCCCCAAATGAGGTCATATATTATACTATACCTTATAAGGAACTACAAAATCAGCTTCAAGTGTCTTTCCAAAGAGCCTTTTGGGTCAACTGTGTGCCAAACCAATTAAACTGGGCCAACTTCTCGCATCGTGTCACCATTTTCATAGCCGTAACTAGTCTTCTAACTGTATTTAGTCAGAATAAGCTAATCTTGTAGCAAACGGACCTTCTTTCTGGTCACAACTCTGATGAGAATCCAGCAGAAATTTCAGGCATGAGCAGAGTTCTACCATGATTCAAGGCTTGTGCATGGTGGAACAATGCCCTTAGGGGTTTTTCCCAATTTTGAGTTGACCCAGATTGTCACAAATTCGATCATAGTTCCAGATCGATGAAGACTCTAACTTTCTGCATCGTCAGATTCCAGTAACTGAAGGGAAGTTTGCTACAAGATTAGATGGCTCCTGTTTAGTCAAGTGTAATGGCAATTACATTATAACTAGATTATACCATCTTTTGAAGTTGACGTACTGGAGCTGCGAATAAAACATGGTGGAGGATTGCCTCAACTGCTCTTTGCCTGATGTGCATGTAGTTGAAGTGTTATACATGCTTGAATTGTTACTATGTATGCTTGTTACAGGTTTTTAATTGTTGACTCAGTAAGGCCCTTGCAACACTTCCTTCATTCTAAGTTGAAGTGTATATCCTAATTACTTTTATTGTGATTTGCGACTGGGCCAGAACACTATTGGGTTGGATACAAGAGCATAATGGCATTCTTAGAAATTTTTTAATTATTGGATTATAACTTCAATATGCACAGAATTTATGACACGAGCCCTGAATCCTTCTCTATGTTGTACCTACTGTATCTTCCAGTCCAATGGATCACCTGTGGAAATTATAATATCTTTCTTGCTTAACATGCAAAATGGTTGAAACATGATGCAAAGTATCACTCCCACTCCCTGAAGATAGTGTAACATAGATGCTACATCTCTTATAAATAGTTGGAAACTTGGATATGGAAAGTGTTATTGCCTAATTAGAACGATGTTTCTTTGGGTTGATTAGTTCAGGGTTAGGGCATCTTACTGACGTATACATGGATTTCAGCAAAGTTATAGCTGCTACAGCTGGCATGTTTCAGTGGTTGAATGGCTGCTTTTTGAGGGTTCGTATCAGTTTATAGATCAATTCTTGAGGGTGATGGTTTAGCCTGTGTACAATCAGACTAGTAGTGCTGTCTTTGTAGATTAAATCAGTAGTTTGTCATCTTCAGATGAGTGTCCTTTTCATAGGTCACATCAGCATGATTCTAATTGAATTGTGGCGTAGCCTATAAAGAGAAAATCAGTAGCTATTAATCAGACTTAAAGTGGCCTGGAAAGATTCTGTGCATATGAATCAGCGCTTTATAGGACATCGGTATCTACAATAGCGTTTCTTTTGGGAGTCCAAGTGACCCTCTTTTCACACCAAAGTAGTGCTGCTATTTGAGGATAAGGTACTGAGCAATGAATGCCTTCTTAGGTTCAACTAGGGGTTTCCATACATTATGCAGTGAAAAAAGCCAAGTCATATGTTTGGACTTCAGTGTCCCACAACTTGTTTAAGCAAGCATACAACATAGGTTTATGACAGAGCCACCCGTAGCCATCAACTGGTTTATGTTCCTTGAAGGCCTTGGCTTTGTTCCAATTCCAATCCTTCCAGCAAGCAGTTGGAGATTGCACTCCTAGCTTCATAAGGAGGGAGTATGGATTAAGTTCCTTCACTTGCTCAAGGACCAATGTATCAAGATTGGCAAGTTTGAACCACTCCTTTAGTTCAGGCCAAGTCATCCAATCTCTAATTTGAGAGTCAAATATATCTTGGACTGTACGAATTCCTTTTTTGAAAACTCAAAGGATCAATAAGCAAGTGGACTTGACCGGGGTTTTACCTTATTACAAGAGGATAATAGACTTGACCGGTGTTAAGATAGGCCAAATCAGAGACCTTGGCCTTTCCAATTCAGAAATGGCTTTATAATCTCCCAGGCCTTCTAGATCCTTTGAGCATCAAAGGCCTGTTTAACTGTAACCATGATCAAGATTACAATAAGAGTTTGCAGGTTAAGGCCCGACCACGATTTCTTACCTATAGTAGATCCTCGATAAATGTCATTGCGAAGAAGCACCTTCCATGACTTAGTTCCTTCTAAGTCTTTGATAATCCCTTTAGTGCACAAGTTGTAAGCTTGAGTATGAATTCTAATAGTCCCCATACCTAAGTTGCAGGAAATGCCACCCCCCCGTACCAGCATCGTTTCCGTACCGAAACACAGAAACTCGCATGAAATGCGTTTCAGACCCAGTGAAACACATATCACGTTTTTAATACGCTTTTCGCTGGGTCTGAAACCCGTATCAACATCTGTACGATGCGTTTCAGTGCCTGTACAACACGTTTCAGGCTGTATGGCACACACGAGACCCACAAAAAACTGATTTTTCTGGTTTAAAAATTAATTTTTTAGGTAGTTAGGTTTAAATATTATTTTATTGAGATTTCTAAAAGCCTCTAGAAATTTTTTTCTTTAAAAGAGGATGTTCCTTTCATTTTTTCCTCACACTATTTGAGGCTTGAGCAAGGGAGATTTGAGCAAAGGGAATTGAGCAAGGGCAATTTCAACAAGGGGATTTGAGCAAAGGGAATTGAGCAAGGGCAATTTCAACAAGGGGGATTTGAGCAAGGGCGACTTCAGCAAGAGAGCATTCAGAGTATTAGGCTGCTACAACCAACCTTTTTGCTGTTTTGTGGTGTTTTGGGCAGCTACAACCATAGTCTTTTGCTGTTTTGGGGCAATGTGAAATATTCTATGTTGTAAAAGTGAGGAAAATCCTTCAAATTCTGGTGTTGGACTTTCGTCAAACAGTTTGCATGCGCCTGTAATTTGGCTGTAGGTGAAGTTCTAGTGGACAGCAGGCTGTCCCTTTGGTTTTGTTTGCTGTGAGGATGGTTATTAATCCCTTATATCTCCCCAATGACATGCACCATGTCTTATTTTGAATTTAAATAAAACCCACAAAATTATAATGAAAATTGATCATATTTAAAGGAGCAATTTGACTGAATAATGGCTATTCTTTATTAAATTATTGGCTGAACCAATACAATCAAAGGTGAGGTGTGAATACCTCTCAAAACTGATGAAAGAGACTACCATAGATGGCTGGAACACTCACAGTACATACAGCCACAAGAAAACTGCTCCAGAACTGTCCCACGAGCTTGCAGAAGTCGCCCCATGCAATGTATGGTTCTGCTGTTTTATTAAATGGTGATGACAGCTCCCAACTCCCCTCTAAACCTCTCTGCAACGCCCAGGACAGCCAACAATGGAAGGTCGACCCCCCTTCAACCTCAGCCTTGCTACTCCACGCAGCCAAGGAGGGACGCACAGCTCCTGAGAGAGGAAGACGCGGCCAGCCACATAGCACGCAGCTCCAGGGGACACAACCAGCAAAGATCACCACAAAAGTGTTAATGTTTATGCCATTATTATAGTTCTTTGCATTTCATAAGATAAGAGCATAATATGAACAAGATCACTGAGAAATACACATCCACAATAGACACAACATTTATCCTGGGAAACCCTCTAGGGGAAGAAAAACCAGCAAAACTTCCTTATCATAAAAGCTTGTACAAATGTTCAAGAGATAACTCAACCAATACAGAAAATCCTCCTCTAAGAGATGCGCCACCCTTCTTCTCCTCTCACCAACTTGAAATGTCAACTTGCCTCATAAGATCATGAGCAAGTGAAGTGTGTTAGAAGTGAGGCGCTAGCCTCTTATTTATACTAATCTGGCACGTGTGAAGAGTCACCATCTTGGCAGGGCCGACCTCTCTCACTGGGTGGGTAAATCCACCTTTAATTAAATCTGGCCCTTTTATTATAACTGCTGGGGCCGACTTCTTCTTCTTTACATTATAATTGTCCGATGACCAATCCGCAAAAGGGGATTTGGTCCTTATACAATTACCGACATGGTTAATCCTCAATGGGGATTAATCTAATAATAAAAATAATAATAATGACATGATTAATCCACAATGGGGATTTAATCCAATAACAAAATAATAAGAATGCTCTTCGCAGTTACATTATTTCAACAAAAAGATCAGCAATTGATTGTTGAATGGTAGCAGCAGCAACAACCCCTTTTGTCACATCCCACGCAGCACAAAAACAGAGAACACACAGCTATGATGCAGGGGAGACACGGCCAGCCAAAGAAGAGCATACGACCACAAGGGAACTCGGCCAGCCAAGGCAGCCAAATCGTGCACACGACCAGCCTCAAAGCCACACGATTTTTTGTGATGCCAAGCTCGCCCACAATAGATAATAGACTGCTAGGAAGATGAGGATGCACTCAGCTTCAATGAGAAATCATGCACACGCCCAGCCAATGGTTCCACGACTTGGATAGGTGCAAACTCGGCCCCAATTCACCATACGCAGAAGAACAATAGATAATGCGTCCAACTCAATGAGAAAATGCTCAAAACCTCCACTCGTGCCAAGAGAATTATGCCCTCTTTCTGCTCAGATCAGAAGATGAAGTTGTCTCCAATAAACTTCTTCGAAACACACGGCCAATACCTGCAAATGAGAACCCTGAATGGCTTCTCCAATTCCTCGGCTTGGGCAGATAGTTTCACTGCCGAATCCGAGATTCCACGGCTAGGGCAGATAGTTTCACTGTCGAATCCGAGGTGCCGAATGGGTTTCAGCTGAAACCCTCGTTTGCTCACCGAGCCCTTCTCCCAAACTCAAATTTTAAAATGAATAGTCGATAATGTCCTTTTCCCCTTCAATCGTCCTTTTATTCATTCACTTGTCCTTTTCTCCATTAAAATATTCATTTAATTATTAATTGGAGAGAAATACCCTCAAAGAGGGGTTTAATAATAATAAACTCACTTTTCCTAAGTTTTCACTTTATAATTCGAAAGTGACTTTACCAGTATCGTTTCCCTAGCTCATCCGTCTAATGGTTTACGGGAAACTGTGTAAACCACCACGGTATTCCGACTGCCTAGGAAAAACGGGACATTACACAATGACAACCATCATTGAGTTCTGTTTTGTGGTGTTTTTGGGCAGCTTCAGCTACAAAAAACATCTTGTGGTAAGGAGCAAGCGTCTTTGAATTATTTAGTGTTTTCTAAGAGTTTATTTTGAAGGGTTTTCTAAGGAAATAATAAACTTT
>ML777886.1:0-10076 GCA_009831015.1 Picea engelmannii
AACTACCCATCCGACATGACAATGGTCTAGAACTACTATCCAATTTCAAACAGTCCTCAGCCACCCACATTGCCGACCACATTCATGAGTGGCGTAGGCGACGTAGTTTATGCAAAGCAGAAACCACCAAACAGCAGTGTCTTGACTGGTTTCTCAGATCACTTGTCGCTCTCCTCAGAAAAGATGTAGCCTCCACCTTCCCACAATCCGAAGAGGAAGCCATCAGTAAAGCCCAGCAATATGACCTCATCTATGCACAGTCAGGATATTTGTACACAGTACTCCCTGATCTTCCAAAACCTGTGCCATTCGGCCAAGATAAACCTGGGATGTCTCACTCCGCAGACGGACTAATAGGTGCTACCATGCATCATAGTTCACAACCCCAACCACCACTGATGTATGGGACCCCTCAATACCCACCAGCATATGGGGGAACTTCTTATTACTCCCCACCCCCTTACCAACAGCCATACCCTGTTGCTACACCTCCACCCATTAGTGGACCGCCACCGGCACCTCCCATACATCTGCCTCTTCCAAACACAAGTGGTCCTCCCTCCACATCACCGTATAGTACTAGCGAAAGCGCCACGCCTTCCTATGTACCTTATGGAGCTGCACCACCACAAAATCCATACTTCCCCTTTCCCGGACCTTCTCAACCCATGGCTCCCCCACATCCAAACACAGGGGTGAATTTTGTTCAACCTTCCGCTACTCAACAGTACCAGAATTTTGAACACTTAAATACAGCCAACCCAACTAACCCTTCAAACAATAACCGAAGGAAAGGAAGGAACAGGAACAACAACAATCCTGGTCAAGGCGAGAATCAACCCCCACAACATCCACCCACTAGGGGCAACCCGAACCAAGCAAACCAAAACCCCCAGGGGGGCAATAACAACAAACGCCAAGGGCGGAACACTGTTAAAACCATCCACCCTTGTGCTCTTTGTGGCGTATATGGTCATTACACTCACCATTGCCCACAGATCGCTGATTTCAAGAGGTTAAAAGACTCTGGGAGCATTCCCCCTTCTCCTGCGCAACCTGCCCCTCAACAGGCACAACAACAATATGCGCAACAACCTCCTCCCGCCGTGCTGCAAAATCCTATTCCACATCAAGGTGTGGTCAACACCCAACAGGATACACAACATCCCCCACCTCAGGTGGGCCAATACCACAACCCCAATAACCCCGTAGAGCGAACAATTCTCCTCACCAGCGAGGAGGAAATCCTTCTGCAAACACGTAATCGTCAGTACCCTGCACCAGCGGAGACCACTCCTATATCTGTCGACACAAACCCTCCACTGACGGGACCTCCGTTGGTGATCCCTCGCCCGTCCACCGAACCTCCATTATGCATCCCTCGCATCCCATTACGCAGGAATGTCCACAACCCACAGGCTCGGGCCGCACATAACTATAGCTTGGTAGATGACTTAGCACAATCCCCGACTGCCATGTCAGTTCTGGAAGTCCTCCAGACATGTCCAACACAACGGAAATCACTACTTTCCACCATGGGAGCATTCGACCCTGCAGATACTTGACTTATTACCTTCGACCTTGATAGCTGCGAACCGCGCCTTCTCGCCGCAGTTGCGATTCAAATACCCGTCAAAATACGGAACATCACAGTCCATCGATGTATCATCGATGAAGGGGCATCCACATGCATTATGTCAAAAACCATATGGCAGAAACTTGGTTGCCCAGAACTCTTACCCTCCGCCATCACATTGCGTGCCTATGACGGAAGATCATCATCCCCCGAAGGGCTCTTCCAAAATGTCCCCGTAGAACTCGGGGGCAAAACCATTCTCATTGACATTGAAGTTATCGACGCCCCACTAGAGTACAATATCTTTCTTGGCCGTACCTACATGTATGCTATGAAGGCAGTAGCATCATCAGTCTTTCGGACAATCATGTTCCCCCACAACGAGAAGATAGTAACCATAGACCAAGTTACACATTACGAGACAAACCCATCAGCTAGTCTCGATAACATTCTTCCACTCATTCATGCCAACCAAGAAGTATATCCACTCGTCGAGATGGGTCTTGGGATTTTCAAAGACCCAGCCTTGTTAGGGACGTACCATGGAGCGCCACCACTCCTTCCCCCTAGTCAAGTATGCGTCATCACTCACCAGGAGGATACTCATCCTCCTCAGGAGGCTTCAGTCATTTCTGACGTCTCAACAGTCGTAGCACCACTTCCACCGGAGCCTCCTATGCATTCGTCGATACCCACGACCCATGAATCCACATCCCCTCAGGGGCCTAGCCCCATTTGGGAGACAGTCCCCCGACCCCTCACTCAAATTCCCTTCTTTTACCCTCCACCCGGTGTAGAAGCTTTTCAGGTAGCAGCAACGCTCACACTACCCAATATGGTGTTAGCCATCCCAGTGTGGTACTTACATCCACCTGAGATGGTCCCTCGTCCACAGGCAGGACTTCCCATGACAATTCCTGTTCTTACTCCCAATGCCCCCACTACTCCTATACTCCCTACTCCCCATGCTACAGCCGGGGGCAGGCGAGCGAAGAAGGAGCCCACAGTTCCACTTCCTCCGCGCATCCCACCACCTTGCACGCTGTGCGATAAGGAGGGCCACCAAACCAACAATTTCCCATCACTACCAGAGTTACGAAATTTGATTCCCCCCAACCCAACCCCCACACCACTCACTACTACTGCTACCACTCAACCTTCCAGTAGTAAAGGGTTGAAGACCAAATTTGCGTGTGCCATCTGTTCTGAGTATGGCCATTACACCCATCATTGTTCAGCACTGCCTCGTTTTCGGCAGGCATTAGCTATAGTCAGCCATGAATTTCAGAACAACCCACTCCCTTCTACGACATCCACAACACCTATCACTGACATTCGCTATGTCACAACTTCAGTCAATGAACGCATGAGATGCCCGTGCTCTCTTTGCGATTCCTTGACTCATTTCACATACCAATGTCCGATGATCATCGAATATCGTCAACGTCAATTAGCCCTGCGTCCACCACCCGCAGCAGAGGTTATTGACCTTACTTCGCCACCGACAGATCTTCACATCATTTCACCCGCACCCGAGGCACTCCCAACACCTCCATGGTTCTTAGATGACGTATCTGAGGATTTACCCCATAACCCACCTAACTCTCCGGCTCATTCCTCTACGGAGACTCGCCATCCCACCACCACGGGTACCCCTCAGTCTCTCAATATATGGTTTATGTCAAGTGAACCCTCTCCATCTCCTACTACGTCCTCCTCTGTTTCCACAGTAGGGGGCAACCATACTATCACGAAGATCACTCCTCATGATCCATTATATTCCCGTCGTTTCCAATGCGATGAAGACATCCTGGGGCACACCGGGAAACAGACGCCTCGTGCTCTCGCAATCCCTCAATCTCCTCTCAATCTGCTCTGGAACTCACTGTAGTAGCAAGTACAAATGAGGTGGCAATGTGGGCCCTACAACTATATATAGGGTTTTTTCCAAACTTCCATTCATCATTCTGGGAGCCCACAGCATCCATTTTGCGAACCGTCTTCAGCCACAGGATCAGCATCCCGCCACCTACCTCATGGCTGTCCCCTGGCCACTTTTCATCCTGAGCCCCCAGGGCACCTTTTTCTCATACCATGCCCAGGTACGCATGCGCATTGTCCCATTTATCTAATATATGTTCATATTTGGTATTCTCTTCAGATATTGTTCACTTGGGGTATTTGGTTGTTCTATGTGCAGGTACTTGGTCATCATCGCTTCACCTCACTCCTTCAGGTATATATACTCAGCACTGGCATGTAGTCTCTCTTGCTGTATTGCATTTACATTTCTAGTCACACCCTCTGATATTGGCCTTTAGGATACCCCTTTCCGGCTCTGCAGTACTCACACCTCCAAGTTGCATCTCCAGTACTGTCACCCGATAGCATTCTCACCCACATGAGTTGTCCCATTCCTAGCACCTGTTTGCACTTATGACACTCATGCTGTTCTTTCCCTTTAGGGATGGGAGTCCCAGTAGTCTGTTATCATGTTGAAGCTCAACCACATACTCCTTCTTCTCATTTTGATGGCTTTGCCACATGGACTCCCAGATCATGGCTTTATGCTTCAGTTCGTTTTGCCTGCACCTCCGCAGGATCATGAACCCTCCATTTCATCCACCATCAGTTTGCCCATCTGCGAACCTCTCTTAATTTCACCTACCTCATATAGAAACTCGCCAATGGGGCCCCCACCCTTCATCCGTTTTTTACGAAGTTTTTTCCCTCCCTGGGGCACTCATTTCACACTGGGGCACCCGTTTCTGTATTTGTACATTTTTCCCAAATTATTTCATTATTTCTTGTACAAACACCTTTTATTACCAGCCTTTGCTTTTGTCGTCACCGTAGGTGACCTTCTTTCCTTTTGGCCACACGCAACCCATGTCCCCTTGGTTGGAGCATTACTTCCCATTTCCCCCTGCCGGCATCATCTATATCTTCAGAGCACTACCCAGGTCACTTACCTCTATCCTCTGAATTTGTTCACCTTGTCCCGCCTCTGGCACAACTTATCTCTGATCTTGTCGTCCCCCTGACACTCGATCTCGTCACACGGTTGCGGCCACGCCTTCTTCTATCATACACCCTCCAACCAAGGGCAGTCTTGAGTCTTCCCACTTCTTGACTTCGTTCATGTACCTCTGCCACATCTTCCCCACAGTAGATTCCATGAAGCTCCTTGCTTCCGGGTGTCGCGTCCTCCTTTTGTCGACATCAACACACTTTTCCAAACGGGCGACAGTATCTTGATTCTCATTTCCCATTTAATGAGAGATCTCGAACGACACAGGGGGAAACACCATTGCTCCCTGATGTCGTTTACCCCCATAACATTCGATGCCAACACTTTCTCATGTTGCGGTGGGTCTTACTTTGCGACTATTGCAGTTTTTATTCACAGTTGCCGAAGACCTCTGAACTTGGTAGGGCCCTCAATTCCCACTTCACCGTCGCTGTTTACTTCCGCGACCATTACCCCTGGTTCAGAGTATGTTCCTTTGCAGAATTGTCTTCTACCTTTATCATTCCGCCCCCGAGGGCGCTGCAGTTGTCTACACCAACACTTCCACCATTTTTCTTCAGAGTTACATCACACGAGCATGGGGCATGCCCGCCTCGTTTGTACACACTTGTATATTAATACACACCTTGTCGAAGGTCAGGCACTACAGGTTCCTTTCTTCTCCAACGGATTTCTCTACACGGTCTCATTCTTGCTCTCCCTTACAACACCATTCTCCACAAAAGAAACATTGATGAATTTCGGCTATACGTTTTGCTCCTAACCTCATCGATCAGGGGGCATCTGTTATCACTGAAATTTCGTCCGCACAGGGTGACAGGAACTCCGCATCGTCAACACAGGACTGGAGTCATTCATGGCACAGGATTTAATCCTCAGCATTGGAAAAAGGTCAAAAAACTATACAAATGATCAAAAATTCAAAGGCGCTTTATAGAACATGGGCACGCGTGCGCGCGCGTGTAACAACAACGTATAAGGCGCACCTGCGTGCACGATGCATGGCTGTTGGGCGAAAAACCCGCGCGCCTGCTAAACGACGCATTTATGAAACTGGTCAGCCTCCCAACCACTAATGGATCAGCTCCCAAGTCGATTTGACACCAAATCTGAGCTCAATCCGCGTGGGGGGACTGGTCAAAGACCTAATTGTGCCCTAAAGAGCCCCTTTTCACATTCAAAAGAGGTCACATAATGACTCAATGCTTGGCTATAAAAAACCATGAATGACCACCATTTTCTCAAGGAATTCTTTGTATTGTTATGCTGTTGAGATTGCTAGAGACTCATTCTTTGGCAATAGACATAATCAACACCATTTCATAGGCTTTCCATCTCTCACTAGAGTGGATAAGCTTGGAGTTCTTTCACTCATACTTTCATCTTTCATTGTAAGTAGAGCAATCAGTTGAGGGCCTCAAGAGCCTTCCTTTGGAGAGGGAAGGGACCCAAGTCCTCTTTCTCCATTGTGTGTCTTTGGATTTCATCAATAAAGATCAAGCTATACATTGGTGATATGGTCCATTTACATTTGTTTTTCATTTCTTTTATATGCTCATAGCTTCATTTAGTTTTTGTTTAATTCTTGTTAATAGCTTTATTGTTTTCTTTCTAACCTTTTACATCACAGCTGTCATGCTCTGCAGAGCCCAACAGGGCATGTAAGCACTCACTTTTTGCTCACACAGTGACGAGAAGAGTGAAAACACCTTTGTAGAGGGTGAGTTGCACCTTATCATAGATGCCATGTTTTCCTATCCCATTCAATCTCTTTTATGCTTATCTTCATTGCTTTTTATCCTTTTATTTTATTCTTCAAGGAAAGAGTTGAGGGACACTGTCATGGCTTGGTGACCATAGGTGACAACATTATCCACAAGCATTTCACAGAGATGGGAAGGTTGGCTCGTGATGAGAACCACTTTCTCTTGACTATCCCACCAAGAGACACTACCTTGGTTTGGTGACCAGATAGATGGTAGTTTCATACCGCTACATGCCCATGGTCATAATAGGTCGGCTCATGATGAGACCTCCCATCCACCAACTAATACCTTGAGTGTTTATTTATCTTATGGGTTCCCTTTTCTTACTGAGAAGACTTTTAATGATTTCTCTAGAATCCCTAGGAAAAGCATATCAAAGGTTTCACTTTTGGATTTTAACTCTTGCCAACTACTTTTACCCTCTGGTCCTTTAGTCCCTTATTCCCACAAGGCAAGGTACAACCCTTCCTAGTGTGGAAAATCCCAATGCCCGAACAAAGGTAAGGGGGAAATGAGAGGAATAAATATGGAAAGTGGTAAGTATGGAGGGAATGGACATTGACCTTTCATAGACCCATCTAGTGGCAACCCATCATAAAGGGAAATCAACTTACTAGGGTATCATGTCACCCTTCCAGGTATGAACAAGTTAAAGAGAATAATTTCCAAGAAAATGTTATGAAATGAAGGAGAATTGAATGAAACATACTCAAGTGCTTCAATAATCAGAGTGACATATACCATGATACCCAGACTCATTACCTCATGGTGAAGACTTATTGCTACTTCAGGACTAGGCTGGTGGGATGGATATTGTTGTTGTTGATAAATGACCTGCATTGAAGAAAACAGGGGCCCTCCAGGGCCATTCTCAAGTCATATGTCTCTTGACACTCCATGTCTAAAACTTGTGGGCCTCGAGACATGATCTCCTTAGTTATCCCTAGTGTAGGGATAACAGGCTCCACCAAGGAAGTAGTCTTTGCGTCAGCCAATAGTGTCGCATGTCCTACGACATCAAGCCATTCAAATATGAGGTATTGTGTGATGTTGCTTCCCTTGAAGTTTGTGATTTTATTTTGGGCCAACCTTATTTATGGAAACACCATGTTGTATATGATTCTAGGCCTCATAGTGTTATTACTACTTTGGAAATGAAATATGGTACATGATACCCGAGGTAGTTCCACCTACTGCCATTTCCTTGATCTCTTCCAAGAAATGAAGGAAGGTCATCTCTTAGATCGATAAATTTGTCTTCTTCATGATTCACTCTCAAAGTGAGCGGAAGGTTGCAGCCACATCCATGGCCTCCGCAGCCAAACTCTCCAAGCAACAAAAGCAAGTGGATAAGGTCATGGAAGAATACAAATACATTTTCTCCTCACCCACCAGGGTACCTCTACACTGTCAGGTCAAGCATTCAATCAATCTGACCCCAACGCACTAGTACACAATGGGAAAGTATATCGCCATTCTCTGTTATGAAATGAGGAGATCAAGCATCAGATTGAAAAACTGTTCCAAAAGAGGCACATTCGACCCAACTCATCACTATGTGGAATCCCAATCATGCTCGTACAGAAGAAATATGGGAACTCATGCCTCTACATCGATTACCGGGCCCTAAATAAAATCACAGTCAGGAATCGGTACCCAATTCTTTAAATCAACAATCTCCTTGACTAGCTCAAGGGGGGAAAATACTTCAGTAAAATTGATCTGAAGTTTGGTTACTATCAGGTCCCAATAGAGAAGACACATGTATGGAAAACTTCCGTCAAGTATAAAGAAGGTCTTTTTGAATGGTTGGTTATTCCCTTTGGTTTGAATAATTCCCCAACAAATTTTATGAGGATGATGGATAATATCTTGCAGCCTTTCACCAATTTTTTTTTGGTGGTGTATTTGGATGACATCCTCATATACAAAAATAATTGGGCGCAACACTTGTAGCATATTCAATATGTTTTGCACACTCTGCGACAACACAAGATATATGCAAATTTGGAAAAATTCTCCTTTATCATGGACAAGGTCCAGTACCTAGGCTACATTGTTGATGAGCATGGGGTGCATGTGGATCCAACCAAGATCCATTGCATTCGTGACTAGCCTGCCCCAACCACACTCACTGAGCTTCAGATCTTTTTAGGCCTTGCCAATTTCTATCGCAGGTTCGTGTTGGGATTCTCCCATATTGCATGGGCCCTCAACTAAGTAACCAGGGGTGGTGGTAAGGAAATGTTCATGTGGGGCCTATCATAACAACAAGAATTCGATGATTTGAAGCAACACTTGTGCTCATCCCTAATTCTCTCATTACCCAACCTACATCAACCTTTTGAAATTGAGACATGTTCTTCAGACTATGTTGTGGGCACAATTCTCACTCATCACGAACACCCTATGGCCTATCATAGTGAGACACTATCAACTTTCATCCATAAGTACCATACTTATGACAAAGAAATGTACTCCATTGTGCAATCCTATCATGAGTGGAGTCATTACATTCTTGAGAAGGAGATAGTCATACACATCGATCATAAGTCGTTGCAGTTCATGCAGATATAGGGAAAATTGCAGAATGACCACCATTAGAAGTGGTCCACATAATTGCAGTAGTTCCATCTCAAATTCAAGTATAAGATAGGAAGCACCAATCACATCGTTGATTTCCTCAATTTCCTTCCAGTTGTAGCACTCACCACTGTGTTAAACTCCTCTGGCCACGAGACCTCCAGATGGTCCCAACTCTATGAGAGAGATCCTCACTTCGTCACCACCTACTAGATTTTGGGCATAAACACGATTGTCACTTATTTCCATATTTAGGATGGGTTGTTGTTCCATTTGGGCCATATTTTGATTCCATCAAGAGAGAGAGAGAAGTTGATTTTTGAATCCCACTAAGTCGGGTGGAAAGACACTTCAATGTAGAAACAACAGTGGAAGTGTCACAACAACATTTCTATTGGCCGAAACTTCTATAGGATATCATCAAGTATATTAGGTCCTGCACTTCCTACACCATTTCCAAACCGACCATTAAGAAACAAGGCATGTACACAACTCTTCCTACACCCGAAAGGCACTAGGAATCCATCTCAATGGACTACATGTCAAGATTTCTACCAACCAAGCGGGGAAATGACTGTGTTTTTGTGGTGGTTGATCATTTTTCTGAAATGGAAATTCTCGCCACCTGCAAGAAGAGAATCACAGTAGAGGCCACTACCAATCTCTTCTTCGAATGAGTGTGGGTACATTTTGGGATACCACAAACCATTGTCTCATATTGGGACAACCGGTTCCTCAACACATTCCAGTCGATCCTCTGGTCACTACTAGAAACCAAGTGTTAGAAAAATAGGATCGCAGAGCAATAAAATATAAAGAATAAAGAAATAAAACACAAAAGATACACAATACAATAGAGACACATATATAAGTGGTTCACCCAGTGTGAGCTACGTCCACTAGAGAAATTTCCAGGTCCTTCCTTTTAATTATCCAACAAAATGAAGGGATACAACCTACAACACACCCGTTGTAACTTCCTCTTCTTTCTCTCACAATATCCTTTCTTAGAATACAATATTCACAATCATACACAACTGAATTACAATTCCCTCATAAAATAGGGTTTCCTTCTAGGGAAAAAATCCCTAAAAATAGCTTCTACCGTCAGATTTGTGAC
>ML777886.1:23844-35911 GCA_009831015.1 Picea engelmannii
TTTCCTAACTACAAATGCACACTAATGCATACTAAAGAAACACACTAAGAAACACACTTTTACCTAACGACACATTAGACCAAGTAGATCTTAACTAACTCCTAAGTGTCTAAATATCCTAACATCCCCCCTTAAGAACAACTCGGAATAGGATTGAAGGATTTACAATAGTGACTCAATAGGATAAGGAAGGAGGCATTAGAGCCTATCACTCCTTAATGACAACTTCCTAAACTCCTAACATAGATCTAAGTTTGGAAAACTTCACTTCTGTAAGGGACTTTGTGAAAATGTCTGCAACTTGATCTTCTGTAGGACAAAAGAGCACTTCAATAATTTGATCATGAATGAGATTTCTGATGAAGTGCATGTGTAGCTCGATGTGTTTACTACGCTGATGTTGAACTGGGTCTTTGGTGAACTTGATGGCACTCTGATTGTCGCACCAAAGGCTAGTCAGATGCTGCTGCTTGAATCCAAACTCTGAAAGGATCTGTTGAAGCCACAAGGCTTCTTGACTTGCATTTACCGCTGCTCGGTACTCTACTTTTGCTGAAGAAAGTGCAATAGCCCGTTGTTTCTTATAGACCCAAGTGACATGTCTTGAACCAAGTCTGAAAACATAACCAATAGTATCCTTCTGATCATCAGGGTCGCCGGCCCAATCTGAATCAATGAAACCAACCAATAAAGGAGTCCCCCTTGAACTGCAATGTATCCCAAACTGAAATGTAACACCGACATAGCGAAGTATCCTTTTAGCTTCTTTCCAATGGCTTTCATGGGGTGTTTGCATATACCGAGAAACAATACCAACAACAAAGGAAAGATCAGGATGGGTATGAGTCAAGTATAAGAGGCTACCAACTAACTGACGGTACAGGGTGGCATCAAATTTGGGAGAAGTACAGGTGGCAGTAAGCTTAACTCCAGACTGGAAGGGAGAAGGGGTTGGCTTACAATCGTTCATGTGAAAGTGACGAAGAAGGTCACAAGCATACTTAGAATGGGAAAGAAAAATTCCTGCATTGGTTTGCAAAAATTGGAGGCCAAGGAAATAGTGCAAAAAGCCTAAGTCTGTCATTTCAAATTTATTCTTAAGGCTGGTTTTCACATGGTTTAAAAGTTTTGAGCTACTACCAGTAAGGATAAGGTCATCAACATAAAGGACAAGGATTATGAGATGGCTTCCTGCTTGGTATAGACATTAGGATCAGAATGGCATCTAGAGAATCCAGTGGCAATAAGAAAGATTTTTCTACCGCACTTTTCCTGCTGCGATTTTTCTGCTGCACTTTTTCTGCCACACTTTGTCTTCCCCACTTTTCCTGCCGCACCTTTTCTACCACAGTTTTCCTACTGCACTGTTTCTGCTGCAATTTTTTTGCCACACTTTTTCTGCCGCACTTTTTCTACCACACTTTTTCTACCATACTTTCCTACCATAGTTTTTCTTCCGCATTTTCTCTCTATCAATAATACCTTCCCAAATAACCTTTCGCAAAATAGATATTCAATGATATTCAATAGGTTCAAGTGTGTTTTTAATGAGAGACCATTGCCTCTTATTTATACTTTTATGTAGCTTCCTCAAGGGGTTACCTTCTAACCGTCTTAACCCACTTTATTTATTTTAGGGTTTACCCACTTATAACCACTTGTCCACTTAACTTAACCACTTTACATAATTAGTAAGTTCTCCATTAACTTTATTATTTAAATAATTTCTTTTGCATCCTCTTTGACTTATAGTACACTCATCACTTCACTTTATTATTTAAATAATTTTTTCTTTGCAAACACTTTGACTAATTTGACCTTTTGGGGCTTCTAGATGACTCATGAGGGTTCTCCAACTTCACATGGCCATAACTCTCTAACCGTGAGGAGTTATGTGATGTTCCACATACAACCAAAAAGTGCATGACATGTACTATCCATATAGAATAGTTTTACCTGCAAATTTATCAAAACTCATACAATTATCCATCAAACAAACTTGGGTCCATTACCAAACCTTTGTGCTACCAAAATTCTCTACTGGACTTTCTTCAAGGGTTGACATAAATGAAAACCAACCCAATTAATAAAAAATATGCCCCTTTGGCATTAATGGAAACAATTAGATGCAATACTGAAGTCATATCCCTCATGATCTTCCTGTGACCATCGCCCCCCCTAGAACCATGCCTCTATGCTCTGCATCTGATAAATCTCTCCTCCTTTGTCATCAATGGAAAAGGTGTCTTTCCATCGAGGGTTTCTCCCCATAATTGAACTGTCCTTGGGGATACTCCCCCTTAATGAACTCTTTGTGAAAATGATCTTCCGACTTGAACTGTCCTCTTTATGGTGCTTCCTCATGTAAACCTAAGACATATAAGATAAGCATTCAAAAGCATTCATTTTGGAGTAGAAATTACTCTGAGTCTCTGGAGAAGATACTCAAAGGCTTCCCATGGAAGCAGTTTTGTAAAGATGTATGTCACTTGTTATTTTGTGCTGACATATTCAACTCGGATGTTCTTCTCTACAACCTGTTCCCGTAGAAAGTGATACTTGATTGGAATGTTCTTCGTATTGAAGTGCATCACGGGGTTCTTTGAGATACTGATGGCACTTGCATTATTACAATAGATTTGAATGGGCTCATCATACTCAACCTTTATATCTGTTAGAGTTTGTTTCATCCATAGAACCTGTGTACAACATCCTCCTACTGCAATATAATCTTCTTTGGATGTAGATAAAGATACTGATGATTTTTTCTTGCTTAGCCAAGATACTAAACACTCAACCAAGTAGAACATTGTTCCACTGGTGTTTTGTCGGTCATCAATGCAACCTACCCAATCTACATCTGTGTAGGGAATAAGTGACAGATCCTTTCCTTTTGGATACCGTAATCCAAACTCTTTTGTTCTGTTGATATATCTGAAAATCCTCTTCATTGCTAAGACATGTGATTCCTTTGGTGCTGCTTGAAATCATGACACTTGTCCATCTGCCTGCATTAAATTTGGTCTAGATGCTGTCACATATAGTAAGATACCAATCATTGACCTGTATTACTCTGGTATGTAGACTTTGAATCATCATCCGTGTTTAACTTGTAACTGGTTTGCATAGGAGTGGCAACTGGTTCGTAATCTTCTATTATGAACCTCTTTAGTCTTTCTTTGATATACCTAGTTTGAGAAATAAACGTTTCTTGGTTGTTTTGATGTATTTGAAGACCCAGAAAGAAGGTGTTGTTGGGGAAAAACACCCAACGGACTAGCGAATAGAGTTCAGACTTTGCATGCAAATATGATCGAATAGAAATTACTTTCTACCTTCATCCCTAGATTTAAATCCCCTTTTCTTAGTAGATGCATGGAAATATCAACCTACCTCGTTACCGACATTTGATGTTGATCCTCCATTGTGCTTGATTACTTGTTCACAATACTCCTTCCAAAGCCGACCTGCATTCAAGACAAGAAACAACTATGCATGCATACTACTTATATCCTAGCGGGTTAGAAATCCAAACATATACTGATCAAACTATAAACAGTTCATGAATTGGGACAGGAAAAGCATTTTCTTTATTACTTTGAATGAGTCAACTTAAAAAAAGTTGAGATCGGCCATCGTTCCTTGAACCTGATCTTGGGCTCCTCTTCTTCTGTCCTCCAACTGCTTTGCTTTGAATCTCCTCTGGCATAAGGGAAGGCTAAAGGGTTGGGACAATGGGAATATGTAAATGGGTAGAGTTTCTTTTCTATATTTTTCCTCTTTCCAAATGGGACCCCTACTGCTTCTTTTATAGGCCATAAGGAGCTAGGTATTTGAACAAACCCTTGGCCATGCATGGCCGGGAGTTTCAATTAACTCACCCATAGCTTTTTGTTCCGTCGACAACTTTCCTTTTTTCATGCTTCTGAAGGTCCACACGGGTTGTAGTGGGCCTACTAGCGTGGACACTGTAGATCCACGCAGGCTGTAGTGGGCCAGATAGCGTGGACTTTTTAAAAATGGAGGTTTTAGAAGAGTTGTTCAGTAGTGCTTTGGCAAAGAAGGGATATGAGTTGGCCTGATGCCAGGTAAGCATGTGTGGTGCAATTTAGGGTTATAATAGATGCCCCCTAATGTGTGAGGTCAAAAGAGCATTTTATGGCCGAAATACATTACCAATCTTTACTGATGTGTCGAACGATTGAGCCCAAGGGTCAGGAACCAGGAGGTGACGTTTTCAAAATAACAAATGTCTCACTGAGGTGGGCATACCCATGCTCGAGATAAAATAGAACCATGGCTACCAATCAAATACACTGTAGATCCATGTCAAATAACTATAAAGAGTAGCCGCAAACAATACATAGTGGAGCTACATCTCAAAATCAGAAAGATATACATATAGAGTATCCATCTTCTAGAAGCTGATTCGGCTTGATGGCTGGAGATGAGATTTTCATAGCTCAAGCAACAACTTCAAAATCTTCAAAACTCGGGTAGGAGTGTAATATGAGTGTATGACTGCACTACCCAGAGATCTTCGACGGCTCGTTGGTCATGTACTTGATAATCTTGATGATCAGACTGAAGGCTTCAGTGATTTCGAACAAGGACTTGATTGGATGTTCAGGATGGCCGGGTATGCGGAAAAGAGACATATTGCAGAGGGGCTGACTCAGGCTTGGTGACAAACTTCCCTTGGATAATAGCAAGAAAAATGATGAGACTCAGGAAGCATGTATGTTAATCATAAGTCTACGAAGCAGGAGGCAACACAAACTCTCCATATGTTTGGAAGGATAACCAGACGGTGGAGAACACAACTCTATATAGCGAGAAAAGCTTCCTAAGGTCGTACTACAACCCATAGTATGATGAACAAATGGACAGATGTGCTTTATCCAAGGGTGACTCATTATGTTGCCAATAAAGAAAATACTTTTCCCTTCCTCTTTTTGGGGTATGTTTGATTTTTTTTGTTCTTTTCAATAATTGTGGAAAAGAATAAAGGAATATTACTTTACAAAGGAGGAATGAGTGTTGCAAACATACAATCTCAAGGCACGAGGACAAGACTGATGTTCTAGTAGAATGATACTCAGGAAAAATCCTCTAGGGACCAAAGGTGTTTAGACACAGAAGCAAATTGTTACAAGGTTGGTGTATAAGGTATGCAAACGCAGTTAACAAAACACATAATGGTAACGTCCTTCTAAGTGATTTTAACGAGCCCAGAGAAGGTTAGCTCAGTGGTTTTTCATATTTAGAAAGTCTGAAAAAACATAAAAGGAGAATCCATTGGAGTACCTTTTTCGAAGATAGTCTAGTCGGTTCAAAAAAGGGTAAACTAGCACCGATTAGACATCGATTCAAAACCATTTTAATGAGTGTGACAAGGACAAGATCACTCGGCTATTTTTTCATTTTTAAGGAGTCTGAAAAAAGCTTAACTATGGACTCCGTCAGGAATTTTCTTCTAGACCAATTTAATGAGTGTGAAAGAATAAGGTCACTTGACAATCATTTCAATTTTAGGGAGTCTGAAAAGAGCTTAACTATGGACTCCATGGGGGTTCCTTCTTCGTAAGTTTAGTCCCTTAGGCTTGAAAAAGGGATAAAATTATACCTGAGAGTACTCTTTTAAAGAACGAAAGTTCCATAGAGTATACCTTTGTTCGTACAGTTGACCGTCCAGACCAAAAAAGGGGTAAACTACCACTAGACAGACGTGACTTCAAATTTCAGTTTAACGAGCATGAAATGCCACAAGATCGCTCAACAATCTTTTCATGTTTAGAGGGTCTGAAAAGAGCTTAAAAGAAGACCCGTTTAAGGAACATTCTTTTGGACCAATTTAACGAGTGTGAAGAAACAAGGTCACTCGACAATCTTTTCATCTTTAAGGAGTCTGAAAAGGGCTTAAAGAAGACTCCATAATGGTTACTTTTCTTAGTTAATCCGGACGAGATCGAAAATCATAAATGCAGTCTCACCGGATGTTGCTTTTGGATCTCAAAGCGAGATTGAAAAACAACAAAGGTAGCTCATGATCAACACTTTGTGGTTCGATGTCGGGTATCTCCTCGTAAGACCAGGAAAAAACGTCACAGAATTCTTAAAAAAGATATGTATAGAGTTGAAAATCTTTGGGGGCGCAGTGAGCTCCGATGAAAACATTCTCCATGATGCCAGAGTTTCGAGAGATATTGATCGGTATAGTTTCAACAATAGTTTCCATATTTCCCTCAGCATAAATTTCATGCATAGCTAAGAGATTAATAGGACATGACTGATCTCTCGTCATGGTCATGGTGAATTATTCTACTTTGATTCGGCTTAACTTTGGGAGGAAATATGATCTGTGATGAAGATCGTCCCAAGGTTTGTCTGAAATAGTCATTGCTTCGATTATTGCTTCATTAGAAGGCAAGACTAAGTCTAACGAATCAATATTAGCGAGAGAACCCTGAGCCCAAATAGGCTCTAGAAGTGGATCTAACTCTTGTGTAGGAGTCAGATCAGGGTTAGCTAAAGCTTGCTGGACTAAAGAGTACACTACTTCAGTGGTAGACAAGGGTGTGGACATGCTTGGGTGCCCTGTCTCATCCATCATGGCTAATGGGGAAGGAAGAATCCATGGATCCTCGAAGTAAGTCATGAAGAACAACGAAACTTGAAAAATCTCAACCTTATGGTGATTAGATATAAATTTGATATCACCGTGAGGAGGTGGGTAATCGAAGGTACCCATCAAGGATGGTCACAAACCAACTCCTACGTTGACGACACCTGGTTGAGGATTATCAATCATCGGGACCATGGATGCCCCCAAAGCTGGGTCAGGTCTGGAGAAATACAATTGATCGATGGTCACTATCAGGCCCTCGTGTGGAAATAACAAGACCCGAAAAACTGTAGCAACCACGGATTTCATAGCATAAGTCCAACTCCATCCTAACAAGAGGTTATATTCGAGGGGAGCATCGACTACCTCTACTTCGACACACACGGTTTTCCCTCCTAACTGCACGGGGAAAGAAGGAACGATGCCATGTGGTCGGAATGAACAACTGTCAAAATCCGTGAGGAGAGTAGGTGATGGAGACAAAACGGGTTGGCCAATGGCCTTCCAACATTCCAACGACATAACACATGTCGAGGCATCCTCATCAACCACCATGCGGAAGATATTATGTGTAAAAGTTTTCGTGGGGTAAGCCACTACTATCTGAAACGCGACGTGGTAAGGCATATGAGGTTTTAAGTTGGTTGTATCTAACATGATGGTCCCCGGATTACAAGTCTTAGTAGAGCCCAAAGAGGTTAACAAGGCTTTCCTCTGAGCAGGGCATCTTTGGAGGACCTCCAAAGCAGACATTGCACAAGGGGTTTGTGATAAATCTTCCACCACAGAGTAGTTCTGGGCAGCCCTTGCATTTGGGTTATGAGAAGATTTTTTAAATGCACCTTTTGGAATGCGTGTCATTGTTTCTCCCAACATCTTCTCAATCTGTAGAGGAAGATATGGGAGGTCAACTTCTTTACCCTTCTCAAAAGCACTTGGTTTACTATAATCGTGCGCTCTAGTCGATATGAAAGCATCACCCCTAACCATATATATGTTCGTGGATGAGGGGTTGTTTGGAGGTGGGTAGATTTCTTGGCTGCCCCCTTCCGTGCTTACAGAGGCTTGAGTTAGATTTTTCCCATGTTGAAATGGGTTCGTCAACACCATCTGTTTTTATTGTGTGACAAAGTTTTGGGCCTCTGCAAGTCAAGGACATAGATGGGTCGGGTGGTCTTCCATGCACAAGTTGCATGGATACCTCGCCTTCCATTTTTTAGTGTTGTCCCCGCCAGCATTTGTTGGAAAATATTTAATAGACAGTTAACAGACAACGAGTGCTTGTCATTGATGGCAACAGTGAAAATGACATGAGAACAGTAAGTTTGTAATCGACAAGCAAACAGAAGATAAGTTCAGGAAGGTCGAATGATCGAAGGAGGTGAATGATCGAAAGCAGTGAATGATCGAAAGCAGTGAATGATTGAAGGCAGCGAATGAGTGAAAGTTTGAGAAGAATCTCTTGAGAAGAAGAATCTCTGATCATTGAAGAGGGAGACAGATCTCAGCTGTTAGATCCAAGTGTAGGATCTGACCATCGTTGGATCAAGAAGAACCCGCATGTCCTTTAAGGTACAAGGAGAAGCAGGTGTAATCGCGATATGTGAAATCGCGATGTAATCTGAGCCATCAGATCAAGGTTTGATTTGGACCATTGATTCCAGTCAATGTTAGAGTTTCAAGGATCGCGTGTTGGATATATCAAAGAAACAATACAATAGGAACCCCGAAATCGTGATATGCGAATTCATGATTTAATCGCAGCCGTTAAGTTAAGAAGTGATCTGGACCATTGATTTTCTTCATGGAGTATTGGGGATCGGGACTTTGAAATCACGATATGCGATATCGCTATTTAATAGCATCCGCTGAATAGAGATCAAATCTAGACCGTTGATTTAACCCCATGTCGGAGTTTCATGAATCGGGACTTTGAAGTGACAAAAACACTTGACAACAAGAATGTTGATTTCACGATATGCAAAATTGCGACTTAATCGCAGCTGTTGAAGCAATATCATATCTGAACCGTTGATCCAACTCCTTATCAGAGTTTCATGAATCGCAACATCAAGAGGACAAGAAAACAATGCAACAAGAATGCCGATTTCACGATATGTGAAATTGTGACTTAATCGCAGCCGTTGAAGCAAGATCATATCTGAACCATTGATCCAAATCCTTATCGGAGTTTCGTGAATCGCAACATCAAGAGGACAAGAAAACAATGTAAAAAGAAATGTGAAATTGCAATATGCGAAATCGTGACTCAATCGTAGCCGTCAAGTCAAGATCAAATCTGGATCGTTGATCTAACTCCATATCGGAGTTTCGCGAATCGTGACATGGAGAGGCAAAGAAAACAATGCAGCATGAATGTCAAAATCGCGATTCAATCGCAGCTGTTGAGTCAAGACCATATCTGGACCGTTGATCCGACTTCTTCACGGAGTTTCGTGGATCGGGATTTGTAAGTGACAAAAACACTGAATGCCAAGAGTGTTGATATCGCGATATGTGAAATTGCGACGTATTTGCAACTGTCAGATCAAGAAGTGATCTGAACCGTTGATCTGACTTCTTAATGGAGTTTCGTGGATCGGGATTTGGAAGTGACAAGAACATTGAAGATTAGGAATGCCGAATTCGTGATATGAGAAATCACGGAATGATATGAACCATCAGATCAAGTGTTGATCGGAGGGTTACTGTTCTCTCTCATAGTTAACTCCTCAGTTTTGAATCTGTTAGCAAAACTGACTCATGATTGCCGATCAGTTGGCGTTTCAGTTGCTTAGACAAGTGTCTTCCTTTGCCTAAGGGGATGAGAAGTTGAACCGATGTGGGTGTGTGTATAAAACAAAATGAGATAGACTATATGGGGTTGGTCGTTCTGTAAGAAAAGGAGAGGATGCGCAGGAGGAGATTGAGTATATGTGTAGTGTGAGAGGAAATGTAGAGCAGAATAATAGAACAAGTTAGAGAAGAGAAGAATGAGAGAACAAGTTGATGCAGAGCATACCTGCTGAATAAATAGAGGAAGAGAAGAGCAACAGAACAGTGTGTAGAAGACCAGATTTACAGAACAAAGAAAGATTGGTAAGAACTGATTTATCTGTAAAGTTGATTGTTTATTTAGCCATTTATATTCTAGGGAGGTTGGGAGGTGCTCGGGAGGACTGTTGTCCTCAGAGGTTCAAGTGGGAGCTTGAACACAGGAAGTTGTAGCTACCATCTGGTTGCAGCCAGAGAAACCAGGGTGGCAGGGTGGTGCAAGGGAGAACAAGTGTTCTCTGTTATATAGGTTGGAGCCTGTATAATTGGAAGTTGGTGCTTCCATCCAGTTGGTGCTGGAACATATAGGGAGTTGGTGCTTCCTTCTGGTGGGTGCTAGAGAAACCAAAGAGTTGGTGCTCTCAAACAATTTGCAGCTTGTAAAACAAAGGTAGCAGCCTCACATTGAGTTGGTGTTCAATTAAAGATGATGTACAAAACTTAAAAGACTGCCTATCATTTCGAAGAAGAAGAGGTTTTCTCCCTTTATGGGTTTCCTCGTGAAAATTTGTCTCTGTGTATATCATACGTGTGATTGATGCCTTTTACTTTTACTGTCCATATGATGTATAATGTTTATGATCACTTGAAGAAAGTTTAAGAATGTTTTAATAGACTTAATATCGTTTAAGCTCAAATACAACTGATTCACCCCCCCTCTTAGTTGTATCAGTAATTTCAACAAGTGGTATCAGAGAAGGTTCCTTTTATTTAAAGGTAGATCTATAAGCTTAAACATGACAAGTCATGAAGGGACTTCATCCTCTAAGCCCCCTCTGTTTGATGGAACAAATTTTGACTTCTGGAAGATTAGAATGAGAACATATTTAATGGCCTTGGGTGCTGATGTTTGGGATGTAGTAGAGACTGGATATACAAAGCCTGTTGTGCTAGCCACCAACGATGATAAGTTAGAGTTTAGTTTTAACGCTAAGGGGATGAATGCTATCTTGAATGGACTTGATGAAGCTGAGTTTGTAAAGGTGATGCATCTTGATACTGCCAAAGAAATGTGGGATAAACTTATTAACAGTTATGAAGGAAATGATAAAGTAAAAGATGCCAAACTTCAAACATACAGATTGAAATTTGAACAACTAAAGATGAATGAAGATGAAACAATTAGCAAGCATTTTTTAAGAGTTGAAGAACTTGTAAATGCCATGAAGGGTCTTGGTGAGGAGTTTGATGACTCTCTCTTAGTTTAGAAGATTTTAAGATCTCTACCTGATAAATTTAATCCAAAAGTCTCTGCAATAGAAGAATTAAATGATCTTAAAACTCTGTCCATTGATCAACTTCTAGGAACTCTAACTGCTTATGAAATGAGAATTAAAAAAGATAAATCCAATACTAGAGAAACATCTCTTAAAGCAGACAAGAATATTGATTCAAAAGTAGATGATATTGAGGCAAAATTTGTGAGAAGGTTAAAGAAAGGGTCAATAAAATATCAAGGGAAGTTGCCCCTCAAATTCTTTAACTATGGTAAGATAGGTAATTTTTCATCTAAGTGTCCCCATCAGAAAAAGGACCAGAACTTTGATGATGAAAAGAAGTACAATTACAAGAAATATAATAAGAAGAAAAGTTTGGTTGCAAACAATGACAATTCTTCAGAAGACACCGATAGTGACTCATCCTGTGAAGATAAGGAAAATGAATTCATGCTTATGGCCAAGGAGGATTATGATAATAAAATCACAGGAAGTGATGAGAATGATGAAGAGGCTATGGTTGATTTGGAAGGAGAACTGATCAGTGCACTGGAAGAAATTGATAGACTCAGAACTAAGAACAGAAAGAAAAAACAATTGTTGACACAGTTCGAGAAAGACAGTAAAAAACCTGATGAAGACGTTGCTCTGCTGAAAGTGGAATTAGAAGAGGCAAAGAAAATAGAAGACATACTGAAACAACAATTGTCAGAGAAGAAAGTCAGGTGTGAAGCCTTAGAAGAAGAGATAGTAAAAACCAGAAAAGAAATGGAGAAATTTAAAGGATTGTATCATCAAAATCTACCAAGTATTAAAGCCTCAAAAGAATTAACCTCCATTCTAAATCAACAAAGAAATTCAAAGTTGAAAGCTGGATTGGGATACGAAGAAGGGTCAAGTAGTGATCATCCAAGTAATACAGAATCTATCAAGTTTGTCAAATCCTCAAACATTGGCAACAATCACCCTGCATAAACAAAGAAAGAAAATCAACCACCAAGAAGAAATGAAAGAAAAAGCCCCAGAATTGAATTTATAGACCAGAAAGATTATTGGCGTGACAGAAGTCAACCTCCTCAAAGAAGACAGATGTTTTCAAGGTACAAAGATTTTTTCTATGGTTACTGTTTTCTCTGTTCTAATTTTGGTCACAAAGCTATAAACTGTTCTT
>ML777886.1:102311-138059 GCA_009831015.1 Picea engelmannii
AACATAAGTATCATATCCACTACCATAATATATGTGAACATTTTGTAATTCCCCTATATCAATTGTTATTTTGTGTTTGGCCCAACTCAGTGTATGTCAGTCAAATGCAGGTGGTTAGCGAGCTAGGTGGCAGGTATTCCACTAAAAAGAGGACATATATTAGAGTTTTCAAATCCACAAAATCTTTTCATGTACTCCCCAAATTATCACCGGATAAGCTAGCCCTCCAAGAAGTTTCATATCACACACTAGTACATGGATTTGGAGTGGCCTTAGCATGGGACAAGAAATTTCCTTAGTCCTGAATACCTTTTCATGTTGGGTCATACAACTTTGAAAACACCAAGGAAGCAACAATAGAAGCAAAGATCCTAGAAACCTTCCATTTTGGGGAGGAAATATTCTGGTGACATGACCCACTAGATGTCGTCAATCAACATTACAGGGCTTGCAAATATAGGTGACCATACTAGAATGAGGTATGGAAGAAATAAGATCTCTATAGGAGAGATTTATCCTCTGATGAATTTATTTTTAGAATGGGGAGTGGATCTAACCCAAAAAGGAATAAGTTAGATAAAGAACACCTAGAAAGAGAAAGGATAGAAAAGGAGGTTGTAGCCAAAGCAATAGTAGAAAAGGAAATATTGGAGAAGGAGGTTGAATCATTGAGGCTTCAACAAACACAAGAGGAGAAGAAAATAAGACAAGAGGTTGAAGAAATAAGGATTTATCAAGAAGAATCAAACGATAAGAAACAAGAGGAAGAGGAAAGGAAGAAAGTGGATGAGGAACAATAAATACTAAGATAGGAGGAAGAAGAGAAGTTGGAACGAGAAGAAGAAGAAAGGATTAGGAAAGAAGAGGAATACAAGAATAAATAAGGGGAGACATAGGACACAAACCCGATAGATACTGGCCCTTTAGAGACATCCATCAACACCCTCGAAACTACCCTTATAGGAGGCCATTTCCCACTTGGAGAACTTGGATTGGGTGAATTAACCCCTTCCAAATTAGATAGAGTGGCTAGTGATGGCTCATTTGTTTTTGACAAGGCAAGGGGGAATATCGTAAAACAATCCCATAAGAAGTTGAAATAATTAGGAGTGTCAATGGTCAGGGTAACTATAGAAACCCCACTTGTTTCATAAAATATAAGGGATCCTATAAACATGAACTCAATTGGAGTAGCATTTTCACAAGACTCAAAAAATATATCAGAAATATGGTTAACGAAATTGAGGAGTATAAGGTAAGGATCGAAGACCTAGAATAAGAAGTAAAATGATACAAGGTCGATAATACTAGCTTCACAAAGCTCAAAGCATATGCCTTTGAATTGCATGAGGAACTAGGGATGACATTGAGATAGATGTACACTAGCTTAAAAGAGTTCTAAGACTTATCTACACAACTTCTTTCTTTGCTAGATACAGTCAATGATGATAAAGAGTTGTTTTACGGAGTCTAGTTAGTTAGGATGAATTGAAGAAGTGGTAAGCATAAAATAAGAACATTCCTCTAGACTTTCCAAAGATGATATAAAAGGAGAACCAACTCAACTATGGAGCACTAGACAATTGCCAGAAAGAAGGCACAACACTTAAAAAAGATATATCTACATCAATAAACAATTGCAAATTCCTATACACAATCACTGGAAATATGATTGAACATTGCAGTCAATTACCCCAGCTCGAAGATATGGGCACAACAAGGTCCATAGAATATTTTTTGGCAGAGTTAGAAGACTACATCAATTATGGAGGGATTGTAATTGGGATGGTCACTCGAGTCACTAAAGATGTATTAAAAGAGCATATATTTGGGTCATCTAGAGACATGAATTTTATCAATTATGTTATTAGTACACTTGGCCTCATAACTAGAGATGTAGCAACATATGAAGTCTCTATAGAAAAAATTATATTTAGTAGAGTGTTAGAAATATCTTCCTAACATGAGGTTTGGATGGCCTTTCTCAAAGAAAAAGATCAAGGCCAATTGTAATCTCTTAAAAATAATGTATAGTTTTATAAGGTTTTAGGGAAAGGACAAAACAAATAAATTCAAAGGGTTATAACTACCAAAGGGAATGAAAAAACTCCCAAGAAGCAGTTGCAACTTGCAGAATATATATGTCCAAGAGAACCTTGTATCAAGGGATATTGTTTTTTGTAATTTTGAGAATTGTGTCAAGAAATTTAATGAGGAGAATCCCTGGCCATTTTTTGAAGAGGAGCAATGGTGTTGTGTGATGGAATCTCTATGAACTACTCCCAGTGTCATTGTTTCATTTACACCACTGTAAGGTTATATTTTTCGTATGTTGAATATTCTTTGGTGAATTGTATGGATTTACATTTATGTTTCTTATATGATATTTATTGTTCTAAGTTGGTAGATAGATGGTTGGGAGTGAATTTTTTTTATAGACTACTCTATTCACATTTATCATTCATATTTATGTGTTTCTTCTTTTCTTTAACAACTATATATTTTGGAAGTGCAAGAAGGCACTTATAATTAATATTTTGTCTACCTATTTAGTTTTTCTCCTCGTTAGGACAAGTTAGAATAACATATTTTTTTCATTCTTAATAGTCACATATTGCACTACATTTTTCATTTCCATCACCAACCCCATTCATTTTAGTAATGGTTGTTGGTCCAAAATTTGTATGGGTCTCCTATTCGAAATAGTGTGAGGTTTAATTGGGACTTCATATTGGGGAGTACCCTTGTCTATTGAAGTGAATTTTTCCCACATTAACAGACTATTATGAAATATAGAACAAAACAATAGCGAACAAAGAAAAATATTTCAATTCTTAATGGCTCAGTCTTCTAGGAAATCCAAGGAGAAAATAYACCAAAGTGAATTGATAAGTTTCAACCCTCTAGGGAAATWWTAGCATGCATATACTAAATCTAAAATCTCACTTTTACAATAGTTATAACAACAACAATCCTTAGCTTCTTCGGTTATGATGTCAAATCACTCAACAAAATTATCCTTTACTTATGTCAAATTAGAAACATATATATAACTATAAATTACAATTCATGAATAACATACATGATTGGAAATCAAATCTATAATTTACAAAATTTGTGGGTACAAAAAATTCATTAATACACACAAGATGAAGTTTTTATACATACCATAGCCTTATCACATGGCTAGTTCTATCCACTAACTCTCCAAAACCATATCTAAGGAAAAAAAACAAAAACCTAGCTTAAACAAGGAGCTCCAACATGCATTAATCACTCAGACAAGTCCTACAAGGAAAGAAGTCCATGCCTCTTCTTCTTCTTCACCAAATACACCTAGGATTTTGTCACAAAACCCTAGTCTCAAACCTCCAAGGGTTGAAACCTTAACCATACTCTTCAATATGCCTCATCAAGATCAAGAAACTCAGGTGACTCCAAGAGATAGAGAGATCAAGTACATAAGAATATACAAGAAATAAATACCATCATCTCCAACATCCTCTTCACAAGTGTAAACCCTGGTATCTCACAAGGATCAAGCTTCAAGAAAAGACATCCTCTCTAGATATCATGATTCCTCCTAGGGTTTCCTCATGAACTCATGAACACTAGTGACATCCTATAAGAAGATAAGTAAAATGAAAAGAGTATAATGATGATGGTGAATGAAAATACTCTCTCCTTCCTCTATATATATGAGAGGTAAGATAGGCCAACAATACAATGTGGGCCTAATCCCTTATAAGAAACCATGTAGGGAAACATAAGTGAACTGCTCCACTCCAAGGGTACGCATGCCATGCTATAATTTGGCATTGAGATCCAAGATGGTGTAGCTACTCAATATGTGTTCAAACCTCTCCATCCTATGTCCACATGGACTCCATCACTCCATCTAAGTAATGTACTCAATTGGGTTAGCTACCCCAACAAGAACGTTGTTGTAGCCTAGGCATTCCCAATCTAACTCCAAACCTCCATCCAATAATCCAAGATAAACAATGACATATAGGCCATGATGCTCTGATGCAAGATCATATTCTTTCCAAAACAATTCTATTTGATTGATCAAGACTAGGGGTCTTGATATTTTCCCAAAAGAGGGGTTTTCTTTATACTACGTTGTAAATGCATTAGTTGCAAGAATCAATTCTAGAAAGGTCTATATAGATGTTGAGTCATTAGTCAAAGTGATGAGTCATTGTAACTGAATCTACACTTGATGGGAGCCTAATCTATGGGTTGTTAAGAAGGTATCATTAACTTCTATTTCAGTAATCAGTTGCAGAGATAGAGGAGTCAGTTTCTATAGTTTAGGAATTTGTTAGGGTTTTTGAAATCTGGAAACATCAACTTCCTTTTATATATCTGTGAGCCTAAGGGATTAAAAAAAGGAGTCAGAGAGTGAATACAAGGAAGAGGGTAGGGCTTTGTGCCATATTGTATATTGGTCAATTATTATGTACATATGAATTTGATTTATGAATATCATTTTTATATGCTTTTAATTGGTGAATATCTCCATATTTTGTTTGAGGTTATGATGAATGTCTTTATCTGAGTGTGATGATGAAATAACTGAGTATTTAATGGTGGATCTAGAAATAGTCAGTATGAATCCAATATGAGTGAATGTTTTTGATATTTGTATGATTTCCAACAGAGTGTAGTTACAAGAATATCCGATTTCTGTAAGAGATTACAAAGTTGTGTAAGAAAATTGAAACATGAATTCTTTAACGCCCCGTATTTTGACCTTAGATAGTTAGAACCTTTATTTTACTCTTCTTGATAATTCATTGCTTGATAATTGTTTGGACTTAGTTAAATTGATATACACATTTTGAGATGTGTATATCTAGACCTATTTATGTGCTACGTAATATTATTTGTATTGTTATATGTTCATAATTATGATAGTTATGAGATTTGTTCAAACATGAAAATTTAAATGTGGAATTTTGGTACATGAATACCATTTCAAGTTATGTTGTGAATGCATAACAAATGCAAGGAATGATAAAAATAAACATACATTAATTAATTAAACGTCAACACATATATGGATCCTTCTACGAAATTATGATGTGTATCCATGGATATGAGTTATTGGTGAACTAACCTATAGGTTGATGAGCCATGTGATAGCCAAATGGTTGTAGTGCTGAGGTAATTTGAAGGTCGTAGACATCAATAAGATAGCGTATTCTATGATTTATACTTATTAGTTAATTTATGATTCAAAATATTTCTATGATCTATGGTAAGTGTAGTTTTGACAGGACACACAAGTTTCCCAGAGTGGTTATTTGATGGTGTTAGCGACAATTTTTGTCTTGGGCACAAAAGGTACCCAGGTCTGCAGGTAGCATGGGAAGCACCCGAGCACAGCACGGGAGAATCCATTTTCCAGTTGCGAGTCAAGCGAGCGGGCAAAGTGTTGGTTGTCAGCCGCTGAGATTCAACTGCAAAGCGAATCGACAGTCATCAGGATTTTGGGGCTGCCAAGTTGCCCGGGATTTAGCACGAAGGATAGAGCTAATAGTTCAAGGCAAATCTGGGTCGTTCGATCCAATTGAGATAGGTGGCCATCAGTCGGCGTATCATGGATCGGTGTTTTGGGAGACAAGGAGCCTCCCATTCTTTACAGTTGAAATCACCGAAATGACGAAAGCACCTTTGGAGACGAGCCCACGGTCCTAGCACCAGGTCACATCAAGCGAGCCTGTAAACGGGGGCAACCCCCTTTATAATAGCGAATACTATCTGGGTCGTTCATCTGAGGGATGCACGGCACACATCCACGTCACGTCGACATTCGGGAGTTTGAGGGGTAAGCACACCTCATCATTTCACCTCTCGAAACCTCGAATCCCGAAACGCTGAAAGCGCCCAGAATTAGGCCCATGGTTTTGGTGCCTGGTCACAAAGGAGCAGGCCTAAAAGAGGGGCGCTAATGTTTATCATTCGACGAGACGGGCCCCAAATTGCTGAGTTGAGTTTCAGAAGGGGGCATTGTGTTCTCCAGATGCCGGTTCGACGTGATCTAGATCCCGATACCTGCTGGGAATGAATGAAGAAGAAAGAGGGTGGTTGAAACCTCCCCTCACTCATTAATTGCAAATTATGGGTGTCCCAGATGAAAGCCTGCCCGAAATGGTCTTCTTTACGCGTTCTTTTCATGGAAGCCACACCAAGTCCTCGACTCGCCAGGGAAGCATGTCCATGCTAATTGAGCATTTAAGGGCTCAGCTACCCCCTGAAACGAGCCATACAGAATTAAGGTGGCGTTTGGCAGAGGAGTGTAGGCCAGATTTGATTGAAGAGACCCCTTGTCCTGAAATTTCAGTAGGCCTCTGTTGGGAAAATGTTTAATTGTATGTATACTTAGTTCTGAGATTTTTCAAGCTATCGATGGTAGAGCGAAGCTCCCAATTGTAATGTTTTAACATGCACTCTAGTTCTCTGGTTATGCATCTATATGTAAGATCTCTTGTTTAATGAAAGACAATGTCCTGATTCCATCTAGTTTTCATCTCATACTGAGGGAGTTCATGATTGATTGATTCACATGAATTATTGCAGTTGTGTTATGATAAAGGATTTATTGTGGCACTATTGTATTCTCTAGTTTTCTGTGTTTGAATGTAAGAAGATCTCACGTTTAAATGCATTCTCCTACAGTCTACTAGAAACCTGATGTTGACAACAGACCTTTGCATCTCTCTGATACAAGTCTTCCCCCTACTCACCCTTACTACAACTCACTGTCTGGAGTATATCTAAGACCTCACTTGCCCATGGACGCCTGGCCTAGTTTCAGAGTTGAAACAATATCGTCCGAGTTTACTTCCATTCGATCACCCCTTTCATACCCAAATCCTGACATAAACTGATGGGCGTTGGGCTCTGCTCCTGCCGCAATCCAGGAGTGACTTCCGTCGCCAACATTTCTGATGTCTCTGTTAAGGACGAAGTTGAAAATCTTCCCTGGGATTGAACGACATTGAGCTTCTGATTCTGAAGGTGCATCAGGCATCAGAGCCCTTGAAGATTGCTACTGTGCACCTGGCGACTCCATTATGACGACTCCACTGTGGTGAACTTTCCATGTCAATTGTGGCTTTCAGGGGCAGACACACGCGGTCCCATCCACAGCTGCCTCTAGCTACACTTGAGACTGATTGGGAGGTGGTCCTTGGAAAAGGAAAGGCCTCTGAAGGAGAAGCTATTGCCGCTGAACCAGGTAATTCGCCATCTCCTTCTGTAAGAACTCCATTTTCTCCTCCTCAGTTTCCTATCAGACCGCTTTATGAATTTTCCCGTTTCTTGAATTTTGGGAGTGTTCCTGTTGAGGTTTCCCCCCCCTGGTCTAGGATTAGAGGGAGAAATCCTTGTCACTCTCATTTCTCCTGAAGCTGCACCTTGGCGTAGACCCAGGACCACAGAAGATTTCCCCACTCCTGGCTTTACCGCTCCTCCTCTTGCTACTATTTCCGCTTCTGCGCGAAGGGAAACATCAGCCGACTTAAGCTCGCTAGCCTTCTCCCTAAATCCCCTATTGTTTCCCACTCCCTTTAGAATCTCATCCCCAGTATCCCCTTTTCGAGCTCCTTCTCCTCCGATTTCTCCTCCACACAATATCCCTATGGCAGGAGCAAATCCCCCTATGACCAGAATGGAGGCCATTATAGCCACTAGGTATGCTCCCCTCGTGCTACCGCAACCTCTTAATGCCCTCCCAGTAGATGGTTACCTCAAGCAGCTTCCCAAGTTTACAGGTGAGGGGGACATAACTACAGAAGAACACCTAGAAGCCTTTTACCATTTCACTGATGATATTGTCATCATGCATGCAGACATATGGATGAGGATTTGTGTCCATAGCCTTCAAGGTGAGGCTAGAAAATGGTTCAAGGCCCTGCCCCCTGGATCTATTGATGGGATAGAAGCTTTAGATAATGCCTTTTTGAGACAGTGGGGAGATAAAAAAGACTTCATGTATTACATGACAGAGTTTGGGTCTTTGAAGAGAAAGGAAGGAGAGTCTGTCTCCGACTTCTCCAAGAGATTTAATAAAATGTACAACAAAATCCCTGCTGAGATAAAACCCTCTGAAGCTTCTGCAAAGATCACTTATTCTAGCGCCTTTGATCCCAATTTCTACCTCCTGTTGAGGGAAAGAAGAGCCACTACTCTGGCCCATATGCAAGATGCAGCCGTGGAGGTAGAATCTAATATGTTGGCTGTTGATCGACTCAGGAACACTGCTGGTAGAAACATATCCAAGCAGAGGCCTGAAGCTTCCTCATCCAGCTCCTCTCCCCTGCCCCTTCAGACAGATCAGATAGCTAGAATACTAAAGTCACTTTCTACTAGAATGTAAAGGTGGGAGTTAGAAGGGAAGCCCATGTACAAAAATCCCCAGAATGTTGATGGTAGAGGTTTTAGGAGACCTGATAATAATGGACCATGGGCCTTCTCAAGGGAACAAAGGGAAAAAGACAAAGAAGATCAAAGGATTCAAACCCCTATCCAAAATAACCTGGTTACTCACGAGGGAGGGGAGGAGATAGACGAGTTCGACCCCGAAATTCATTTTGTTCAAGAAGCTCCTCCTTTTCCCCATTTGACTCAATCTGCATATGAAAAATCCCTGATGAACATCCAAATCCATGAGTTAGGTAAGGGAGAAAGGGCCAGTCACACCTCTAACAGATACAATCTTAGGTCAAGAAGGAAAGAAGGAGACTTTGACAACCAAGACTAGCCCCTCATAGCAGATAGGCCTACTAAATCCGCAGCAGCCACTACTAAAGAAAAGAAAAATCAGAGTGCTTCGCCAGCGGCCAAGGAGCCTGTCACTGAGGTAAGGGAAGCTCCTAAGCCTATCCCCTCCAATTTTGAGCATGAGATTCAAAATATTAGAATTCCTATACCCCTATCTGAACTCATTAAAAACAAAGATTTCAAAAGGTCCCTCTCCAAGTTGCTACAATCTGAGTCCCCCTAGTCTCCCTCTGACTCAGTGAACCTTCAAGATGAGAAACCAGCTATCATCCTAGGTCCCATGGTAGAAGACAGAGATGATTCATCCCCTCCCTTCTACACCTCCCTGAACATACATGATAAAGTGTTGCATAATTGCGTCATGGATTCAGGAGCTTCCCATAACCTTATGCCCAAAATAGTAATGGAAGAATTGGGACTGGAGGTGACAAAAACTTATCATGATTTGTACTCTTTTCACTCAAGAAGAGTGCAGTGTCTAGGAGTCATCAAAGACCTGGTGGTTTCTTTGTTTCAGATGCCCATGAAGAGTGTGGTCATGGATATTGTGGTAGCTGACGTTCCCCCCAAATTTGGCATGCTATTGTCTAGATCTTGGATTAAAAATCTTGGGGGAACATTACAGATGGATCTCATGTATGCCACCATTCCAGTCTTCGGAGGGGAACAAAGGAGGTTATATAGAGAAGCTCAGTTGGCCTACATTGTTAGTGATGAAGCAAATCCCACCAATCACCCCATCTTTGCACTTGACATCGACTTGGGGTCTAGTTTATTGCAGCTCACTGATGCTCCTGAAGACCCTTTCCAAGTCAGAAAGCAGCCCAGTCTTGATTATCCTATTCCCCCTCTAGCGCCCTCCATGTGGAAGATGTTTTTCGACGGAGCTTCTTCTAGCAAAGGTGTTGGCGCTGGGGTGGTTTTCATATCACCTTGTCAAGAGGCCATATCCCTGTCATACAAGATGGAATTCGAAACCACCAACAATGTGGCAGAGTATGAAGCTCTTGTTCTGGGTATGAGGGCCGCAAAGGAAATGGGAATTAAAGAAATAGAAATATTTGGAGATGTTGAGTTGATTATCCAACATGTTAGAAATTCTTATCGTGCTAATAATCCCCAGCTTAGGAATTATAGAAATGAGGTATGGGACCTGATTGACAATTGTTTCTTGGCCTTTAACATTTCTTTCATTCCAAAGGGGGAGAATACTTCAGCCGTTTCTTTAGCTGTCTCAGCTAGTTTGCTCAAAGTTCCTCGGCCGCCTATGGTCAAATATGATGTTGAAATAATATATAGGCCCTCTGTACCAAATAACGTCAAGCATTGGAAGGTATTTGAAGATGACCTGGAAATCGAAAAATTTCTCCAATCTGTTGATGAATTTTCTGCATTGCACATTGATCAGGATCCCGACCCAGAAGGTGACCCTCACCCTGAGGTGTTTTTAAATAAAATTGCTAATCACCAGATTATTTAGCTGCCTAGCAATCACATTCTGAAGGGACTAATCCCTTTAGAAAGATTGTTTGATGGGAATGGTGTGGCCGTAAAGGGTAAGGTTTCAAATGAAGATGTTGATACAACCGAATGCAACATTGGCACACAGGAGGAGCCTAGGTTTGTCAAATTATCAAGTAGTTTGACCAGAGAACGGAGGGCCGAATATACTAAGATGCTGAGAGAGTTTGCTAATGTGTTTGCATGGTCATATGAGGACCTTAAGACATATGACACATTCGTCATTGAACACAAGATCCCATTGAAGGAAGAAGCTAGGCCATTTAGGCAGAAGCTAAGACAGATAAATCCCATGTTGCTGCCTGTCATGGAGAAAGAAGTGAAGAAGTTTCTAGAGGCCCAGATTATCATCCCCTTGAGATATTCTGAATGGGTGGCCAATTTGGTTCCGGTGAGGAAGAAAAGTGGAGAAATCAGGCTGTGTGTCAATTTCAGGAACCTGAACATGAGCTCAAAGAAAGACAATTACCCCCTACCTAAGATGGAGCACATATTGCAGAGGGTAATTGGTGCATCCAGGATATCCATGATCGATGGGTTTTCTGGCTATAATCAGATATCGGTCATGCCTGAGGACAGGGAAAAGACAACCTTCACCACTCCTTGGGGCACATTCATGTACGCCAAAATGCCTTTTGGACTTATGAATGTAGGAAAAACATTTTAGCGAGCCATGGATATAGCCGTCATCGGGGAGAAAGACCTGTTTGTAGTGATCTACCTATATGACATCACAGTCTTCTCCAGGTCTGATAAAGAGCACTGCCATCACTTAAGGAAAGTTTTCTTGAAGTGCCAGAGGTTTGGTCTCTCCCTAAATCCCAAGAAATCCTTATTTTCTATGATGAAGGGAAATCTTTTAGGCCATATAGTATCAGCGAAAGAAGTGAGGATTGATCCCAGCAGAGTGGAGGAAATTCAAACCCTGTCACTTCCCAGGTCTAAAAAAGAGGTCCAGGCCTTTTTAGGAAAGATTAATTTCCTAAGGAGATTCATCTCAAATTTTCCTGAATTGGTAAAACACATCACAGCCATGCTCAGAAAGGGAAACGAAGTGAAATGGACCACTGAACCCAGGGAATCTTTTGTCCAAATAAAGAGGGCACTAACTGAGGCACCTGTGCTGATTAGTCCTGATTATGCCAAACCTTTCCTAGTTTTTTCTTTTGCTTCCTTCGATACGGTAGCAACAATGTTATTGCAGAAAAATAAGGAAGGACGGGAGCAACCCATTGCCTTCTTCAGCAGGGCATTAAGAGATGCAGAGATCAGGTATGAAATCATGGAGAAGCAGGCCTATGCCTTAGTGAAAGATCTCAAAGCTTTCAGAGTCTATGTCTTGCAATCAAAGGTAACTGCGTACGTTCCTTCAGCTTCTGTGAAGGACATCCTTGTGCAGCCCGATATAGATGGGAGAAGAGGCAGATGGATCGCTAGAATCCTGGAATTTGACTTGGAAATAAATCCCACCAAGTTGGTCAAGGGGCAAGGTTTAGCCAAGCTACTGGCTGAATCCAATTACGAAGCCTTGGGCATTAGTTTCATCAATACCTTCTCAGGAATTCAACAAGCTGAGTTGCCCAGTCAACGCTCTCAAGAAGGCGTATTGCTGGTAGAGTGTGCTTGGTATCGTGACATTTTGTACTTTCTGCAGGAGTTGAAGCCCCCGGATGGAATGTGTAAAAGTAAGGCAGGAGCTTTAAAGCACAAGGCAGTCAGATATTTCCTCATTGGGCAAGTCTTATACTGGAGGGACCCCCTAGGAGTGCTACTGAGATGTCTGAACCCACCAGAAGCCCATAAAGTTATGTTTGATTTCCACGAAGGCCTTTGTGGGGGGCATCATTTCTGGGAGACCACAACTCACAAAATCCTTAGGGTTGGGTATTACTAGCCCACTTTATTCATTGATGTCAGTAGAGAAATCAGGGCCTGCATCAAATGCCAAAAGTTATCAGGGAAAGAACAACTTGGGCCACTACCACTGAAGCCTGTGATAGCTTCAGCAAATTTCAACAGTGGGGGATAGACTTTTTCGGGGAAATTCGTCCTCCCTCAAGTGGCCAACATAGATGGATCCTGACTGGAACATATTATTTCACCAAGTGGATAGAAGATGCCCCCACCAGAAGTACATCCCACAAAGTAATTATCAGCTTCCTGGAGGATATCATAGCCAGATTTGGCTGTCCGAGCAGGATCGTCACTAATAATGTTTTTTCTTTCAAATATGAGCCTCTCATTAAGTTTTGTGAGCAGTTCCATATCTCGCTAATTCACTGCAGCCCCTACTATCCCCAGGGCAATGGTTTAGCAGAGTCCTCCAACAAGGGCCTAATAAGGATCATCAAAAGACTATTGGAGGACAACAAAAGGGCCTGGGATTCGAAGTTGAAATTTTCTTTATGGGCTGATTGAGTGACAACGAAGAAATCCCTGGGCACCTCACCTTTTCAGCTGGTTTACGGAGCAGAGGCAGTTTTTCCCACTCAGCTCACCTTACCTATGGCAAAGTTCTTTCAAGATTACGAAGGAGAGCCAGATCATATGATCAGAAGGATTCATCAGATAGTAGAAGTACAACAGATCAGGGAACAGGTGAGGGACACAGCTCATAGTCATCAGCAAAGGGTTAAACAGGCTTTTGACAGGAAGGTCAGGAAGAAGGAGTTCGAGATCGGGGATTTGGTACTTAAGTGGGATGCACCCAGACAGGATAAGGGCAAACACAGCAAGTTTGACGCCGTCTAGTTGGCCCCTTCAAAATCTCTAAGGTTTTCTCAAACAACATGTACCAGTTGCAAGATCTGGAGGGTGAAGAGGTTTTCAATAGCCCAGTAAATGGGCATTTTCTAAAGAAATGTTTTGTTTGAGCCTTAGACAGCTCCTTTGTTTGTAAATATTGTCCTTTAGTTCTTTGTTCATTTTCTATTTGTATATTTTCGGCTTAGTAAATGACTCCATAGCCCAATAGCAAGGCACTGAAGCTGCAGAATGAGTTCTTAGAGCATCACAGGGATGACTCTATCCCCCATGGAGCCTAATGTTAGTGACAATTTTTGTCTTGGGCACAAAAGGTACCCAGGTCTACAGGTAGCACGGGAAGCGCCCGAGCACAGCACGGGAGAATCCCTTTTCCAGTTGCGATTCAAGCGAGCGGGCGAAGTGTTGGTTGTCAGCTGCCGAGATTCAACTGCAAAGCGAATCAATGGTCATCGGGATTTCGGGGCTGCCAAGTTGCCCGGGATTTAGCACAAAGGATAGCACCAATAGTTCAAGGAAAATCTGGGTCGTCCGATCCAATTGAGACAGGTGGCCGTCAGTCGGCGTATCGTGGATCGGTGTTTTGGAAGACAAGGAGCCTCCCATTCTTTACAGATGAAATCACTGAAACGCCGAAAGCACCTTTGGAGCCGAGCCCATGGTCCTAGCACCAGGTCACATAAAGCAAGCCTGTAAATGGGGGAAGCCCCCTTTATAATAACGAATACTATCTGGGTCGTTCATCTGAGGGATGCGCAGTGCACATCCGCGTCATGGCGGCATTCGGGAGTTCGAGGGGTAAGCACACCTCGTCATTTCACCTCTCGAAACCTCGAATCCTGAAACGTCAAAAGTGCCCGGAATTAGGCCCATGGTTTTAGCGCCTGGTCACAAAGGAGCAAGCCTAAAAGAGGGGCGCTAATGTTTATCATTCGACGAGACAGGCCCCAAAGCACCGAGTTGAGTTTCAAAAGGGGGCATTGTGTTCTCCAGATGCCGGTTCGACGTAATCTAGATCCCGATACCTGCTGGGAATGAATGAAGAAGAAAGAGGGTGGTTGAAACCTCCCCTCACTCATTAATTGCAAAGTATGGGTGTCTTGGCCGAAAGCCTGCCTGAGATGGTCTTCTTTACGGGTTATTTTCGTGGAAGCCACGCCAAGTCCTCGACTCGCTGGGAAGGTTGCGCATGCTAATTCAACATTTAAGGGCTCATCTACCCCCTGGCGCGAGCCATGCAGAATTAAGGTGGTGTTTGGCAGAGGAGTGTAGGCTAGATTTGATTGAAGAGACCTCTCATCCTGAAAAATCAGTAGGCCTCTATTGGGCAAATGTTTAAGAGTATATATACTTAATTCTGATATTTTTCAAGCTATCGATGGTAGAGCGAAGCTCCCGATTGTAATGTTTTAACATGCACTCTAGTTCTCTGGTTATGCATCTGTATGTAAGATCTCTTGTTTAATGAAAGACAATGTCCTTATTCCATCTAGTTTTCATTTCATACCGAGGGAGTTCATGATTGACTGATTCACATGAATTATTGCAGTTGTGTTATGATAAAGAATTTATTGTGGCACTATTGTATTTTCTGGTTTTCTGCATTTGAATGTAAGAAGATCTCGTGTTTAAATGCATTCTCCTACAGTCTGCTAGAAACCTGATGTTGACAACAAACCTTTGCATCTCTCTGATACAAGTCTTCCCCCTACTCACCCTTACTACAACTCACTATATGGAGTATATATAAGACCTCACTTGCCCATGCATGCCTGGCCTAGTTTCAGAGTTGAAATAATATCGTCTGAGTTTACTTCCATTCGATCACCCCTTTCATACCCAAATTGTGACATAAACTGATGGGCATCGGGCTCTACTCCTGCTGCAATCCAGGAGTGACTTCCGTCGCCAACAGATGGCATGACTCTACGAACAATAGTAGCATAATATGGTTTAATGTAGGGTGTTGACCCTAGTTCTATGAGGAAGGGTGGAGGTATCTCCCATCGGTTATCCTTTGAAACCTAGAGTTGTGGGAGGGTTGTGTGAAGTCACGCTCCCCTAGACGTGTGATGGAAACTACTAGTTTTTTGCTGGGGAAGCTTGGTCAAGATGTATGACACTTTCTCTTATGGGTTCTATCTGGAGTTAGGTCAATATAGTTGACACTCCAGCTTAGTCCAATAGAGGAAAGGATAGGATGGAATATGGAAGTAGGTTAGGAAGGAAGGATGCTCTGATGTTAGTTGAGAATATTGATTGGAGATTAGATGTTCCACTGTTGTTTACTCACTTGGTTCCTACCATGTTTAAAACCCTCTTTTGATTCCCTATTGATATTTTAAGTGTGATAATCAATTATTGATGAATTATATCAATTTTGTTCGTTAATATTATTAAATGATGCATTTACTTGATCTGTTGTCCTGCATGCCTTGGTGTGAGCATACAAGAACTATGCACTAGAGGTAGTGGTTGTTTACCTTTAGTACATGCATAACCTGTGTCTACTAGCTATGCACACATACCTTACACATGTACACTATTACAATTAATTAATGTATTAATTATTAAACTAGATTATTAAGTATTTAATTGAATTGTTTAATGACTATGCAAATTGTATTGCATACAAAAATATCTAGTATAATTAAATAACTTCTTTGACTTTGAATGATGGTTGGTATGATGAATTAAATGAGTATGCTGAGTTTTCAGGTACATTTTGGGGAAATTGTCAAATTTCATTTATAAGCTAGCATGAGAATAAAGACTTTGCATTATTTATTGTTATTTTATGCAATTCATTTATATTTTAGTTTTATTTTAATTTTTCCAAAAAAATCTATATAAGGGATGTTGATGGCTAATAATGAGGGTGGTTGAAGAGACTTCGAGAAGGGGAAATGGAACTTGATAAATAGGGGAGGAGGTTGAGAGGTTGGAGCATGTTGAGAGGTTGGACAATTCTTGGAAGATATAGTTCTTGTGAGTCTTCTTAGAGAATATGTGCTTTGTTGTTCTTGGAGTCATGGGCACGGAGGGCCAAGAAATTGAAAGGTTTCTTGGAGATAGGAAGACAGTTAGGCTTCTAGTTGGTTGGGAGGATTTCATTGTTTCACTCTGGACAAGTGGAAAAAGAATGCTTGGAAGCATTTTTCTACTACTGGCAGGACTGCATTGCAAATGGTCATCTTCAACGGACTAAGGAGGAGGTATTTTATAGTATATTTTGTTATGTTCACATTTAAATGTTTTAATCATAAAGTTAACTTATTATTTATCTCATCATTTATTTAGATCTGTATATTTGGATTCTAATTTGGAATATTTAACATTGGAAAAATTGTAAAAGAGTTATCAATATGTTGTAGGTTATTCCATCTATGAAAGTATAAAATTGTGTTTACACTTAATGCATGTATTAAAATTATCAAATATTATTAAGTATCATCTTATGGTGAGGTGTTACAAATTCGATTTGGAGATGCATTGACAGAGGGCGCTAATTCTGGAAGTTTTCTTTGTGGTTTTGTGTGCAACACACTCCAACTAAAGGGTTCAATCAAACATATTTGAACCCCAAATAGTGGGTGTTACCAATGAAAATACAATTTACCAAATGATTGTGACAAGGTGTGGTCAAGTTTGAGAAAATTGGAATTGTTCTTTTGTGAATCGTTGATGAGTAATCTGCCTTCCTTGTGTTAGAATCGTGGTTTCAATTCTAGATCTGCATTAGATTGCAGAGGAGTGATGTCAATTTCCGAGTGGTGAATAGCTACAAGTAAGAGTCAACACTTTGGGATTTATTTCGTTATTGGATTATGGTTATTGATTTGTTAATGAATGCGCCAGAATGGTGAAATCATGTAATAAACTCCGTGTGGAAAATATGAAATGTATGCGCCTTAAATAAACTTATGGATGAACGTGAGATATTAGTGGAGGAAAGATAATTAGTGTTTATCATATGAGAGAGAATGAGTGGAGATAATATATTATTTTATTTAATGAAGAGGTTTGGTTTGCTTATGAAATTTGGGGTTTTATCATTGTAATGGAAGCATGAGTCCATATTGGATATGCCATATTGAATATTGGTAGAGATATGAATATTAGAGATTGGTAGCAGAATTCCATATTTGGTAGCAAGGATATAGAGATATGATTACCCCGTGGCATTCCAGTGAACAAAATTTAGTTCCTGCAAGTTGTAGCTAATTCCTTCTACCACAAAACAGAGTAATTTTAAAACTGGTACTTAGAGGAGAAAAAACTACCAAAAGAAGTACTTCCACTGTATAAGAGTGATTAAAATCCAGAGGGCATTCTTTCCAGTAATAAAAAGGAGATTTAAACCCGCATGAGAGTGAAAATGACAATAAAATAAACAGTGAGAAGAGTATGCTATTTGGGGATTTCTCTTGAAAATTGTAATATGAGAGTGCATTGAGGTAAGGGATAAGAGGAGTTTAGAGTAGGGATTGAGTTCAAAATTAGAGAATTTGACAAGGTAAATTTGTTTTACTTTTCAAGTTATATTAAAACAAAGAATTGATGATTACAAGATAAAGCTCTAAGAAAGAACACTGAATTTCTTAAGTATGGAGAGAATATCTACTTTGAGTAGCAAGTAACAACATGTTCTTAAGAGTTGAATAATGGGAATAGAGGATTGAAACCAACAAAGAAATCAGAAAGGTTGCAGCAGTACATATTTGAATGAGGTCGGATAACCAAGAATTGGTCTTTCTTTTCAACTAATTGATTGTTGACTCCAGGTAGTAGCAGTGGAGGAGATATTGTGGCCTTAAAGACAGCTAGGAGAGTTGTAGTAGAGAACAAGTGAAGTTATAAAAAGGTGAGATAAGTAAGTGCAGTATATCTAAAAGAGAAAGGAGTTCTCAAAAGGAGGTTCTAGGTGAGAGAACCATTGGAATACCAAGAGGCTGAGCTAAGGAGAAATCTTGGTGAGTGTAACACCTTGTCTCTCCCAGTTTGTAAATATAACTATATTATCCAAGAGACTATGGAAAACTCAATACATGTGAATATTTGATTGGACGAACCTTTGTATAAAAGGTCAATGAATGTAAATTTGGTTATTTACTAAGAAATGGATAAGTGTTGCATGACTGCTGGAAAGGGGGGGTGTACTAGGAGAGGCCGTGAATTCTATGAAATAAATGGTGAAGGGGACCAGGAATGGTTGCGTTAACCTTCACCAAACCAGTACCTTACTGGATTTAATTTCTCAGGACCAGAACAATCCTCTGACCTAGAAATGAATTACAGTTAGGCTAGTAGGTGGGAAGACCTCCTCAAGAGTTAATGAGGGGATGGGGCAGAGCACCCATCTATAAGGATTTCATACCTGACCACAGACTGGGAATTTGGGCCACACACAATCTTGTTGAAGAAGGAAATAAAGGAAGGTGTGGTGGGTAGAGGAAGATCTACGAAGAGCGCAGAGATGGGGGATTAAGCTCTCAGGTTCAAAGAATAATTAGGGAATGAGTGTTTTGGTCGTTGGAAAATGGTTGACAAGGTTACGATACAAGCAGATAAATGAGGTTGGTCCTCCTTGCTTAGTATCGTGTAAACCACTGCAAATATCATGCGAGAGGAGGAGAGTAACCTCGAACCCTATTGTCACTAAGCCGGAAGAAAGGATTTCATTGCAGAGCATCGTGGTCTAGCTCGGGGGTGGATAGTTGTAAATCTGTTAGGAGTGACTGAGCCTACTGTTGGGTTGAAACATGCACCCCTTTTAGCAGTATCTTCATGTTATTTGGTTCTAATAAGTATTTTCCCTGTTTTATGTATTGAATTGGAACAATGGATGAATGCTTGGATTCATACATCTGTTTATTTATAAATGGCTTCTGTGTGGAATGGTTATGATATGTATGCCTTCATCTCTTTGTGGAAATAAACTTCTGACTAATAGTCTGTATGCCCAGATTAGTTCCTGATGCTTCCTGGGGCATGAGCTTCTAAGACGATAGAGATAGGAGATATCATGTTGAACTGAAGTTGTCCATCCGAGAGGATACCCCTTTCAGAATCCTTGTTATGAGACTAGGATTCCAGACCCAAAGTCCTTAACCATTTCATGATAAAGCTCAATAAGAATAGTGAAGCTCAAGTCCTGAAAATAATAGGTCTCTTCATTTGGAAGACAAACGGACGAAACCCATCCGGGAGAACCCATATGACCAATACCTAGGAACATTGGACTAAGCCTGTGGAAGATAAGTTCTCCTGGGTTTGGAGCTCCAGAATTCTGGGACTTCAGAGTATGCCTAACCTAACTAGCCTTATACTGGACAAAGGTAACTGGGAGACTCAGTTTCTCATAATATTGACTGGCATTAGGTGGGTCCCTAGGGGTTAGGTGGACCTATCCTACCAGCTAAACCGGGAGCCAAAACCCTGAAGATCGAAACCGCGAAGGGACCAAAGTCGTAGATTGAGGGACCCTCCGAGTTATTTTCCATCTGTCGATTTACCAGGGATGGGTGGCGCTAGTCCCTTTAGTTTAGAAGTCGATCACTTAGGGAGATAAGAGGATGTTGCACCACAACACTCCCGAATGTTGAATCCCTGAGGTAATCATAATCATATATCTATAAATATACATGGACAATTCTCAACCATGAGATCTGGAGAATGTTAGAGGCCTATCAATCCGGGGTGACATGGTGTAGTGACATCACCCAGGGTGATGTGGACCCCATCTTGACGTGCCCCGTGTCATTTTGACCCCTCCTATGTGTCACCTCATGATACGTGTCTGCCTGGATAACGTGGCTGGTGAAATGACCAGGGTCTGGCACTTTGGGACTATGGAGTATCTGGGATGTAGTATAGTAGAGAGACCAAACTATCTAAAGGCTGGAGCCACATGGTGAGCTTACAAGACTTCAGAATTTCAGAACTCTGGGTAGTCTCGTGTGTAGGTAGTAAAGAGGCATGAAGTATCGAGGTGTTGAGATGTCGAGTTCCTCCATGACTAACATAGGAGAAATAAAGTAAGTCCAGTCATGGGAGTAGACTAGGGATGGTATTCCACCGTGGATGAAGGAAATTGGAAATAAGACATGTGAGGTGGATCCATGTTGACTCCACATGGCCCTCATCCAGTGAACTTTCGAAGAACTTCGGAGAAACATATCTGCTAGTTTTGGGCTCAGTTTTAAGCATGGAGACCATGGTTGGAAAAATTTGTACGAGCAGAGCATAGTAGAAACCTCGAATGGAGGACTTGATCACCTAAGGAGAATAAAATTTTGAAGCCCCATCCCTAGGAAAGCCATAAAGGGGTTGGGTGTGTTACAGTGAGTTAGTGGGTAACAGGTCAAATGGAGAAGACTTGTTACATAGGCTTGACTGTAGCTCATAGTGAGAAAGAGGAATCTTACAAAGAGAGAAAGAAAATGACTATTGATGGTCATAACAAAAGTTCAAGGGTAAGCCACGGAAGGATGGGTGGTGATGAGTTATATAGGGAACTCTTTGAGATAAAAGTGCAATTGGATGTACTAATGGAGCTGCTACAAAAAAGTGAAGAAGACCAAATGTGTGGTTGGATTATGCGGGAGAAAGTGAAGTGTCATAGGTTTCAAGTGAAGTTGGAGCATAGGATGGATGCTCAATTGAATATTGAAGAGCTCATAACAAAGGAAATGAATGTTTGCATATGTGAACCAGAACAAGGATATATCCTTGGTGAAGATGAGGATGCATATGTTGATAAGAGACTTATTGAGAGTCTCATGGACTATTTGGAAAGTTCGGACGAGCCTGAGGAGATGATGCCAAAAGAATCAAAAGAGGCCAAAGGGTCTTATGTTTTTAAAAACTAATAATGTGTGTATGGTTGTAGTTTATGTAAACAATGATGATAAATCATCACCAAGAGTTGTCATGAATATTGAAGAAGGTGGAAGCATGTTTTTTGAAGATATAAAATAAGTTGAAATAAAGAAAGAGGCGAAAAAAATGTCTTGAATGAGAATGAAATTTTATTTCATTCGAAACAAGAGGATGATGACAACAACGAGGATATCCCAACATGTGTAGTGAGTAATGACAGCCTTCTACAAAGAAACATAAATCTTGATGAAGAATTGAAGATGCTAGAAGAATGGCTAATCCATCCAAGGATTGGAGAGGATTGCATAGTAATTGCAGATAAGAAGCATGAAGAGGAAGGGATGCACAAGGCATCTATTAAAATTCTTGAAGCAATTTTTTATGAATATGTAAATCAAGTATAGCAAGAAATTCATTTGAATGGGATGATGGGTCAATCGTATGTCCCATTGGGAGATGAGAATTTTTTTGAAAAATGTCACCAACAGGAGATAAAGGACGAGTTTGAAACTGAAAAAGAGACTAATGCACATGGAGGGACATTAGATTACATATTTGTAGACAACAAGGAAGAAAAGGAAGCAGTCATTCTTAATACTGATGACAATTTCTAGAGATTCAATATTTGTTGTAATAAATTTATTTCATGTGCAAATGCAGAAAAAATTGAGAATTTAGAAGATGGAAGTCAATATTGTATGATGCAGTCATGGAGAAGACAGTCGGGTGCCTTAAAATTCTTTGAGGAGATGTTTGGTGATGAAGAATGGAAGATGAATAGAGAAATTGCAATGAAGGCCATAAAAACTTTAAATTTTGAAGTAAAGCTACAATGGAGCAACATTAACAACATTGATCAACAAAGGAATATGTTGGACATTGAGATTGAGGAGCTATGTATGCTGATGAAGAAATTTCCTAAGAGGAGGCATACTAAAGTGATGAGAACAAACACCAATAGAAACCAGTTGACTACAAGAGAATACATCAGCAAGGCAAGTGGCACATTACAAAATAAAGTATGGAAACTTAGAAGACTGAGAACAATAGTAGCACATTAACAACTACAAGAGGTGAGGAAGATAGAGTAATGAGGAATGCTAACATTAGGAAAAAGTTTATTAAATATGATCATGATAGTGAAGAGAAGGAACAACATAATCAAGTCTGGGATCCTGGTGGATTCTAATGATTAAAGACACATGATCAAGAGGTCATGAATTTTTTTTCCTACTGTGGGAGTTTGACGCAGGAACATATTCTTTCCACAACAATTCTATTTGATTGATCAAGACTAGGGGTCTTTATATTTTCCCAAAAAGAGGGGTTTTCTTTGTACTGCGTTGTAAATGCCTTCGTTACAAGAAAAAATTCTAGAAAGGTCTAGATCGGTGTTGAGTCATTAGTCAAAGTGATGAGTCATTGTACCCGAATCTACACTTGATGGAAGAATACGATGGAGCCTAATATATAGGTTGTTAAGAAGATAGGATTAACTTCTATTTTAGTAATCAGTTGTAGAGATAGAGGAGTCAGTTTCTATAGTTTAGGAATTTGTTAGGGTTTTTTAAATTTGGAAGCATCGACTTCCTTTTATATATTTGTGAGACTAAGGGCATAAAAAGAGGAGGTAGAGAGTGAATATGAGGAAGATGCCAAGGCTATGTGCCATATTGTATATTGGTCAAGTATTATGTACATATGACTTTGATTTATGAATAACATTTTGATATTCTCTTAATTGGTGAATATCTCTGTGTTTTTTTTTAGGTTATGATGAATGTCTCTGTCTACGTGTGATGATGAACTAACCGAGTATTTAATGGTGAGATATGGAAATAGTCTATATGAATCCAATATGAGTGAAGGTCTCCGATATTTGTATGATTTACAGTAGAGTGTAGTTACATGAATATCTGATTTCTGTAAGGGATTACAAAGTTGTGTAAGAAAATTGAAACATGAATTCAATTTGGAGATGCATTGACAGAGTGCACTAATTATGGGAGTGTGCTTTGAAGTTTTGTGTGCAACATACTCCATATAAAGGGTTCAATCAAATATATTTGAACCTGAATAGTGGGTGTTACTAATGAAAATCAAATTCAGCAAGTGATTGTGACAAGGCATGGTCAAGTTTGAGAAATTTTGAATTGTTCATTTGTGAATCGTTGATGACTAATATTCCTTCCTTATGTCAGAATCGTGGTTTAAATTATATATATGCATTGGATTGTAGAGGAGAGAGGTCAATTTCTGAGTGTTAAATTGATACAAGTATGAGTCAATACTTTGGCATTTATTTCGTTATTGGATTCTGGTTATTTCTTTGTTAATGAACACGCCAGAATGGTGAAAGCACATAATAAACTCTGTGTGGAAACTATGAAATGTATGCATATTAAATAAAATTATGGTTGAACGTGAGATATTAGTGGAGGGAATATTATTAGTGTTTATCATATGAGAGACAATGAGTGGAGAGAATATGTTATTTTATTTAATGAAGAGGTTTGGTTTTCTTATGAAATTTGAGGTTTTATCATTGTAATGGAAGCATGAGTCCATATTGGATACACCATCTTGAATATTGGTGGAGATATGAAGATCAAAGTGTTGGTACAGGGGCAGACCCAGGGTTTGGCTCCAAGAGCGCACCAACAAGCCCTAGCTACTAGCCCTTTCAGTAACACCTGCGACGCAGATGTAGTCTCACCTGAAGAAGCTATGAGGGGGTTGCAGGACAGATATGTCTACAACCAAGGGGAATATCAAGTGGATCAGTTATCAAAACAATACAACATGCATATATCACTTATCAACTTAAATATACTCCACACAACTATAGATCTTATCTAATGCAACAATACAATAACAATATATCAATGACAAAGAACAAAGCATCAATCACACAAACGACACAAGATACACATGGTTCACCCTCTCTCTAGGGCTACGTCCACAGAACTATTCTTAAGATATATTAAGATAAAGAATACAATCCTTATCTACACTCTCAACTAGCAGATCTTCTTTCTTCTTATCTCTTCTTCCCCTTTTTCATGCACACCCAGTTGTAGGACTCAACCTTCACACCCAGCTGAAGGTCTTACAATACCAGAAGGCTCTCGCACATAGCACTTCTCTCTCACACAACACTAATCACTCATAACAACAATACAACTAGATCAAACCCCCGTTTCTCATCTAGGTTCTTATTTATACATTACAATAGCTCACCGACAACCTTAGGTCAAAACCTAGGTGCCAAAACCCTAGATACCAAAACCCTAGGTGTATAAAACCCTAGGTCAACTTGACCCGCATTTTTAGGGCTTCACCAACCTGTCTTTTCTTCCTTCCCACACGGTGCTCCAAAGAATCCAATGGTGGATTTTTCCGCTTGATGAGTTGTCCTCGATCCATCTTCCTTTTTGATCTGTCATCCTCGATTCCTTTGTCCAATGGATTGCTTCCCTATACTTTTCTCCTTATTTTCTGCTCTTTTGCTCACTTTGACCTAGTAATAGTCACTGTGTCTTCTGTGCAGCTCGCATTTGACCTTTTCTTCCTTGATCTTCACTTGATTCCATACCTAGGGCCAAAAGGCCCCCAACACTCACCTGTGACTCATCCCGAGGAACTTCAGATCTGATCCTTCTATTTTACTTTGACTTCGGACTGCTTAGTGCAGCTTGTGCTTTCTGCTTTATGCTTCCTCTCCTTCCCTGTGCAGACTATTTTTTCTGTGTATGGTACCTAGTTTCAACGACACCTGGTACCTAGACCCTTTTCCTTATGCTTTTACTTAGAACTGGGAGGAAGTTGGTTGTCATAGTACAACTTCAGTTGACTCCCATTTACCAGACCTTCCTTCCATTCTCCGTTCAAAGTCTTCATTTGCACAACTCCTCCCTCTGTAACATAGGCGATCTCATATGGCCCAAGACAGTGCATTCTAAACTTGTCTGGATGTTTGATAAACTTACTGTCATACACCAATACCAAATCACCTTGGTTAAATGCCTTCTTATTGATGTGCATGACATGATAGTCCTTCTCTCTTTCCTTCTAGACCTACTAATGGAATTCTGTAATGAATGTCTTCTTCTAGCTTGACCAACTGCATGAGCCTCTCTTGAACAACGCTAGTGGCATCCATACATGTAAAAGTAGCGATCCCTAGGCTTGGTACCAAATATTCCATTGGGACAACAACTTCAATAGCATCGACCAACTTAAAAGGGGTCTACATTGTTAGCTTCTTGCACATAGTTCTATAGGCCCATAGTACTGCTGGTACTCTTAAATCCCATTCATCCCTGTTCACACTGCAAATCTTCGTCAGTGTTGTCTCCAATATCTTGCTGAATGCTTCAACTGTCCCATTTCCCTGTGGATGGTAGGGTGTGCTCTTCTAATGATGTACTACAAATTCCTCGATCAAGGCTTCAATGGTCTTATTGATGAAATGTGTGCCTTGATCACTCATAAGGATCTTTGGGCATCCAAATCTAGTTATGATCTCATCAAATATGAAGTGCGCAGCTGTAGTTGCACTACAATCCTTAACTACTCTTGCTTAAGCCCATCTAGTCAAGTACTCTGTCACTGTAATTATGTACCTTGATCCTGTGCGCTTTCCTAGTGGGTTTATAGGTCCTACGAAGTCAATGGCCCATTTCTCAAATACTTGTAAGGTTAGTTGTGGTGCTAGTGGAATTTCATCTCTTATGGATGGTTTCCCAACTCGTTGGAATACATCGCAAGCTCTGTAATAGTCTTCAGTATCTCTGTGTAATGCAAGCCACCATAGGCCAGCTCTAAGCACCTTCTGCACAGTTTCTTTTCCTGTGTAATGTCCTCCTATGATGCCTTCATGAGCTTCTGTAAGGATCAATGGTCATTTTGCCTCCATAACACATCTTCTCAGTATGTCATAAGGTCCCATCTTATATAGTTGTCCAACTATAAGAGAAAAGTCTGCAACGCGCACTACCAACTATTTCTTCTGGGTGATGGTATACTCACTAGGTGCCATTCCTGTTGACAGGAACTGGACTATTTTTGAGAAGTGATCATCAATATTTCTAATGGCTAGCAGTTGTGCATCCGACAGTGTATCCTCCAGACTGGTCGACTCTTCGCCATGTTCCAACCTTGACAAGTGGTCAGGACCTTTGTTCATTCTTCCTAGTTTAACTACAATTTCAAAATCATATTCCTGAAATAACATAAGCCATCTGCATATTCTCCCCCCCAACACTGGCTTGTTGACCAGGTATTTCAGCGTGGAGTGATCAGTAAACATTTTAAAGTGTCCTCCCAATGAGTAGTGGCAAAATTGTTGCAATGCATAGACCATGGATAATCCTTCTCTCTCAGTGGTGGTGTAATTAATCTCAGTTGTGGACAGTTTCCTTCTAGCAAAAGCTAATGGATGGTCAATATCTCCTTCTCGAGGTTGTGCTAACACTACTCCTAAGGCAATAGAAGATGCATCGACATGAACATGAAACTCCTTACTCCAATCTGGGAAGACCAGAATAGGCGCAGTAACCATCTTCTATTTCAGCGTGTCGAAGCTCTGTTGGCACTCTTCTGTCTAATTAAACTGACAGTCTTTCTTCAAAAGCTTCTCCATGGGTGTTGTAATTTAGGCATATCCTTTAATAAATTTCCTGTAATACCCAGTATGTCCTAGCACAGTGCGTAGCTGTTTGACTGAGGTAGGAGGTGGCATATCAACAATAATGGAAATTTTAGATGGGTCTACCAACAATCCTTGCTTGCATACAATATGTCCCAACAACACTCCAAATGGTGAGAAGAAGATGCACTTCTTTAGATTTAAGGAAATATGACACTGTCTTCACTTGTCCAACATTAGTCTTAGGCATTCAATATGATTCTTCAACAAACTAAACACAGTCCAATCATCAAAGTATGCTTCTAAAAATTTATGCAGAAACTCTTTGAATGCTTCGACCACCACCCTGGAAAACATGGATGGGGCATTCTTCAATCCAAATGGCATCATTATATACTGATATGATCCCAATTCTAACGCAAATGTGGTCTTGTGGTGATCTTCCTTGGCAATCCAGATTTGATGTTATCCTGAAAATCCATCTGTAAAAGAATATACCTCTTGGCCTCCCACATTATCTATCACTTCGTCAGTGAATGGTGTAGGGAAGGGATCATGCAAGAAGACATTGTTCAACTTCCTGAGATCTACGTAGATCCTAATCTCACCTGTCTTCTTTTTTTTCACCACCATAGGGCTAATCCACTCGGACTCTTCGATAGGTTCTATGATCCATGCTTCCAACATTCTATCGAGATCAATATTCACTTTCTCCTTATATTTCGGGTTCAATCTGTAGGGGCTCTGTTTGAATGGTTTTGCATTTGGTTTCAAAGGGATACTCATCTCTCCCATAGGCCCTTTGATACCCTTCATATTAGTGAATTTGGTTGGAAACAAGTCCTGATACTCGTGCAGTAACTCTATAATATTGTCAATGGTAGCAGCATCCCAATAATCTCCAACATTAGCAAGCTTCGGTGTCTTCTCTGTGTCAATATTGACTTTTTTAATCTTTATTGGTTGTCCAATAAATGGTAGCTCAACTCATGGTCCTTACACATCTCTTTGGTGTTCTGTTTCTGTGATGTGCACCTTCTTCAAATCGTCGTCTTCATCAACATTAATGTTGTAACAGCCTTGCAGTTTCTGGAAAGGCGCAGTCCATTCACCCTCTTCTCATTCCAGAGGGAGGCTAGATGCCTCCCCAAATACTTTTTGTCTTACAATCTGTAACGCTTGGTCTACTGAAGGATATTGGCTTTCAAATAAAAATGTGGTTACAAAATTCTGAGTCATACCTTCCCAGTTTGTAGTGATAAGGTGCAACTCTACTTGAAGGTACTAGTTGATAGAGGTTGTGTCCAGCTTGTTAATGAATCTGTGCACCCACTGCTCCTGAGGAATATTGCTCCAAGATTCTTCGCAGCTTCGCACATGGTCCTTTGGGCATTTTCAACCTATGTAGCGAGCTTTGCAACCTTCTACTTGTGCTGAGAACCATGCTGTAATCAAAGTTCAGCATTGTACCCAGTCTGTAGTATTGCTTTTGTGCGTCTCCCACCATCTTGCTGGTGTGGCCTTCAAGGCCTCATCCATTGCCAACAGTCTTTGTTGTGTTGGTACACTTGCTTCAAAGTCTGACAAGAAGGTTTCTAAAGGGTGTAGACCATCAAAGGTGGGAAAGTTACTTACTGTTGTGCCGATCTAGCGAACTTCTCTGGTCAATCTAGCACAGCTTCTTGTAGATACTTCATACATCTTACTACGCCAGTTCTCCAATGCTTCTCCTAAGTTTGATGAACATGCATTGTCACTTCGCCAGCTTAGGTTTCCATCGGCCGTAGGATTGATGTAATCCTACTGTATGGTTGTTAGTTTGTATATGTATTCCAATTCATATGCATGGTCTTATTCTCTGATAGACTTTGTGTATCACTGACCTTTATCTAGATCTAGCAGTGAAATGACCCTAAGTACATCTCTTTAAAATGTCATACGTCTTTTCTTTAAATCAACCACAGTGGAATTATTAAAGGCCCAGTCAAATCCTAACAACACAGGGTAAGGGCAATTGTCATCAACAATTTCAATGACCTCAAAATCTGCAAAAGTCCTCACTCCGTCGATGTCCACAAGGACATGCTCTAGTATTTTGAAGGGGCTTACAACTTGTTGGTTATCCATCCTAAGCCCGATAGAGGAATAGATCAACTTAGGCTTTCCCATCAGTGCCCAGGTCTGCTTCATCATGACATTGACCTCCGACCCTAAGTCGAGGACCACATAGTCTATATCATGCTCTCCTATTTGAGCTTTCAAGTGTAATTCCTTATTTGTCCTTCTCCTTTTTGAGACTTGGTGTACTTCCCTACTCAGTAAGGGGTCTATATTTCTGAGCTCATACTATCTAATTAAGTCTTGTAGATCTTGTACAATGCTTTTATCCTGAATCAACTTAACACAAGTGCATAAAAACTCCATGAGCTTACTTACCTCTTTTCCTTATTTTGGCAGAGAGGATTGATCAAATGCCAGAGGCATTTCATATTCTTTTACTTCTGGTCGTGCCTTTGATGAAGAGCCTTGATCTCTTTTGAACTCTTTTCTTGCTTCCTCAAATATTTGTCTTTCTTTCTTTGCATCAAAAGTTTAGGTCTTCTCTGTAGCTTTCCTGACTCCTGAGTCTTCTGTAATCTTTCCTTGGGTCAGTCTGTCTTCTCCTGTAATAGTGCATCCTCGAGTGTTAACAATGACTCTAGGTTATTCTCCGTGAGGTTCAACATATATTAGTTTCACTTGCGGGTTCTGCTGAGGTCCTCGTCTTTCCTGAAGCTTAGCTAGCAACATAGGACAATCTTCTATAACATGGTCGAATGAGCTGTAGTAGCTGCAAGTGGTGCATGGGTTCTGACAGTCCCTTGCTAAGTGTTCTAGTTGTGCGCAATTGTAACGGATGATTTGTCCTTGACCTCGACCCATACCTCCTCCTCGTCCTCGTCCTCTAAATCCACTGCGAGGATTGAAGTTTCCTCTCCCAGGGGAGTTATACTGCATAGTGTTTCCTTCTTGTTGTACTTCACCTTGAATTTTGTATATGTCTCTTGACCTTTTGTGCATAAGGTCATAGGCTCTACAATCCCTATCATCATGCCCTACTGGCTTACAAAATGTGCAATACAAATTTGTGGGTGTCTGAACATATTTTTGCATGTAATAGCACTCACCAGGGCGATGTTTGTTTCTACATACTTCACACCACGGTAGGGTGACTTGCTTCAAAGGCCTCAGAGCTCCTAAGGCCAAATATTCATGAAATAGGGGACAATGTTCCTTGTCATGGCTTTCTGATCTACATCTAGTACACCAGATGTCTTCTCTTTTGTCTTTTCCCTTGTCTTTCTTCATATCCTCGACCTGTAAGGACAAACTAGTTAGCTGACTCAAGATTTGGCTCATACTCGAGCTAGATTCTCCCATAGGGGATGATTCAAGCTTCATGGCGATCTCCAGCACCTCATACTGTGAAGCAATATCTTTTTTCATCAGAGGAACTCTGATGTGTGGTAAGAGAGAAGCCATGAACCATTCCTTGTTCTACTCATTCAGGATCTTAAAAGTCAATCGCTCGGTTAAGGTTTCGAATCTTTGATCAAATTCCCAAACAGGTTCAACTACCTTCTTCTTGATATCTTTCAGCTCTGTAATACATTGTGACTTTGATTTGGGTTTTTTGAACTCTGCAATCAACGCGTTCTTAATCTCATTCATTGGCTGAGGCTGTGCAAGTCCTTGGACAAGCTTCATGTAGAATCTTAGTGTGCGATCTCTTAGAGTAGTGCTGAATTGGGTTCTTTTAACAGCTTCGTTGGTGATATTTTTAATATTCCATACAACTTTGCACATAAACCAGTTTTGATCAGGATCTTCAGATCCATCTCCCCTAAAGATAGGGAGGCTCATCTCATCTGCCATAGATCTGCCTAGGTTTCCTGTCTGAGTAGATGTTGAACTGCTAGTAATAGTACTCTGAGGACTCTGGGGGTTTTGATTATTCTGATTACTAAGCGCTGTTGAGACAACATGAGGATTAATAGTACTTACTTCAGTAATCTGCGTAGTTCCTGAGGTTTCTGGCTTGTCCCAACGAGGTTCTTCAACTTCCCCTTCCTCTGCTCTAGTGGGTTCTAAATGTTTTTTGCCCATCAGATCTGCCTCTTCTCCACTGTAAAAAACCCTCTTCCCCGTAGTTTTTCTTAAATAGGTCTGCAAGGTGGACCCCTCTGAATACTCTCCCACTGTGAATATGTCCAGTCTCTATGTCGTTGTCACTGTCTGAATTCTTTAACATTAGATTTTTCAGATTCAACCAATCTATTGTATCATTAGGATGTTCTTCTCATGCAAGAGCATCTTGATTCTCAACTTCAGAAAATGCAAAAATTTTCCTCTGGGTCCCTTGAAAAAGTATCTCTTGGCTTGGCTATATGACTCTACTCTGTCAACAACAAACTTGGTGATGTAACCTCCAATGGTGCTATCGAACCAGTGATCTACTGCTCTGGATACAACGTTATCAACTCTCTTGACCTTCTATATCAACGTCAACATCCAAACTACAGGAGATCTAGATATGATCTCAAACTGGGTATTTTCTAACCTAGCTAACCACTATATAGCTCTTGATGGATTCCTCTAAAGAATATCTCGTGAATATCGGTGAAGATATATCTTCCTAGCCAATCTTCAGTACTAATATTAGGGTTCTTGTTTTGGGCTTCAGTGAAGTCTTTCTCTTGATCCTCTATCCACTTATGAATGCAAGATACCAAATATAATAAATACGCAGAACAAAAATAAAATGCTAGAAATGGCGGAATAACAGTAATATAACCAGCATAATCTCCACAATAACACAGAAATAATATGAGAAAAATAACTGAAATAACACTTTGATTCATAAAGCAATGTTCACAGGCCTCTTCAAGGGGGCAACCTCCAGTTGAGTAGCACTCTGTTACAATAATATCCAAGCTAGGGTTATCATACCCTCGACTCCTATTTATACTAAAAAGAAGCATCTAGAGGAAGATCCTTCTAGAAGCGAAAGCTTCTATTAGGTCTTCTTACATCCACCTTATTCTATTTTATTGAAAGGCCTTATTAATATTGAACTTTATTACATTCGAATATATTTCTCTACCTATGTGTGGGTTAGGACCCTAACATGTTCGCCCCCTTAAAAACAACCTTGTCCTCGAGGATTGAGATGTGGAAACTGCTGCAGAATGGTAGTTGGTTTCCAAGTGGCATTGGCGGGAGTTGTATCTTTCCATTGGAAGAGCACTTCCTTGATGGTTCTCTGACGTAGATGATGCTCACGTTGGTCCAAAAATGCTTATGGTTGTAGCCAAATGGATCCTTCTTCAGCTAACTCGGGAAGGTTGGTTTGAATTTGGCACTGAGTTCCAATTACCTTCTTTAAGCATGAAACATGAAAAACAAGATGTAGCTTTGAATGACTGGGCAGAGCTAACTCATAGGCGACTTGTCCCACATGCTTGAGAATGGTATAAGGACCATAAAATTTGGACGCTAGCTTCTGACAATGCTCGGCCTTGAGGGAAGTTTTCTTGTATGGTTGCAGTCATAGAAACACCTGATCCCCTTCTGCAAAATGACATTCAGAGTGACCTTGATCTGCTTGTTGCTTCATGCGATTTTGTGCCATGACCAAGTTCTCTTTGAGGGTACGGAGAATATCCTCTTGAACTTTAATTTTTTAGTCAACCGCTTGAACCTTCGATGTACCCAGTAAGTATGAGAGAATTGAAGGTGGCTTCTATCCATATACTGCTTCAAAAGAAGTCATGCATTTAGTTGTATGATAGGAAGTGTTGTACCACCATTCAGCTAGGGGTAACCATTGAACCGACTGATTTTTCTTTTCAGAGGCAAAACACCTTAGATATGTTTCCAAGCATTTGTTGACAACTTTCGTTTGACCATTAGTCTGGGGATGATAAGTTGTGTTGAGAATCGAGATGCAATTGGGTGAGTTGAAGCTTGAACAGGTCTTGCCAAAAATTGCTTGTGAGAAAGTTGGGTCACGATCAGAAACAATAGAGTGTGGCATGCCATGAATCTTGAAGACATGGTCCATGAAAATTTGAGCCACCGTGGATGCAATAAATGGGTGTTGAAGAGCGCAGAAATGAGCATACTTGGAAAGACGATCCACAACCACCATTATGACTAATTTATTTCCTGATTTGTGTAAGCCGGTAATAAAGTCCATAAATATATCCTTCCAAATAACAGGTGGGATCGGAAGCAGTTGTAGTGTGCCTGGAGATTTGACTGTTTCTCCCTTGTTGCGTTGACACACATCACATTCAGCGACAAACTTACGGATGTCCTGTTTCATGCCATCCCAGAAAAAAGATCGTTTGGCCCTGTCATAGGTTTTGGTGAACCCGGAGTGCCCCGTTGTAGGTGTAGCATGAAGCTCAGAAACTACTGTGGATTTAAGCTTTGATTGTTTACTTAAATACAAACGGCCTTTGTATTGAAGCTCATCCTGGAGCCAAGAGTACCCTAGGGGAACTGGAGAATTGGTCTACAATTGCTGGATCAGATGCAAGCTTTTGGGATCTTGTAGCCATTCTCGACGAATAACTTGGAGCCAATCTGGTATAATGAAGGAAAGAAAAAAAAGGGATCCTTCATCTTCATATTTTCTGGACAGTGAATCTACCACCACATTGTCTTTGACTTTCTTGTAAATGATCTCATAATCATATCGAAAGAGTTTAGTCACCCATTTTTGTTTCTCTGGGGAGGAAATGCGTTGTTCCAGGAAGTACTTTAGTCTTTGATGGTCTGTCATAATTTGGAAACGTTGCCCCAAGAGATAAGGGCACCACAAATGAACAACATGCAGAATAGCCAACATTTCCTTTTCATAGATGGGTTTGCCCAGATTCCTTTCAGATAGTTGTTTGCTAGTTAAGGCCAAAGGTCTACCCTCTTGCATAAGGACAATGTCGATTCCTTTTCCTGAGGCATCACATTCCAACACAAAGGTCTTGGTGAAATTAGGAAGGGCCAAAACCGGAGTGGTGCACATGGCCATCTTCAAGGTTTTGAAAGCTTGAGTAGCGGTTGGAGTCCAAGTGAAAGAGTTCTTTTTGAGAAGAGCAGTGAGAGGTGCTACAATCTTGCCATAATTCTGAACAAACTTGCGATAATACCCTGTTAAGCCCAAAAATCCACGCAAGATTTTGAGAGTCTTCGGGTGCGACCAGTCTTGCATGGCTTCAATCTTTGCCAGATCCACCCTGACGCCATCCTTTCCAACCAGATGACCCAAGTATTCTACTTCCGAGGCACCAAAGGCACATTTATACTGTTTCAGGAAAAGTTGGTGTTGGGAGAGTAGATGGAGAACTCAATCCACATGGGTAAGATGGTTTGTCCATGTTTTGCTATAGATGAGGATATCATCAAAGAAAACTAAGACAAAATGATGGAGAAAAGGGCAGAAGACATGGTTCACGAGGCTCTAGAAGGTGGAGGGGGCGTTACACAAGCCAAAGGGCATGACCAAAAAATCATAGTGGCCCTCATGAGTATGAAAGGTTGTCTTGGGAATGTCTGCCTCTTTCATACGTATCTAGTGATAGCCTGAGATAAGATCAAGTTTAGTAAAGAATTGGGCGCCACTCAATTCATCCAGGAGGTCATCAAAGACAGGAATGGGAAATTTGTCTTTAATGGTCAGTTTTTTGAGAGCATAGAAGTCAAGACACATTCTCCAAGAACCTTCTTTCTTCAAGACCATGACGACTGGAGAAGAGTAAGGGTTCATACTATAGGACGGATGATGCCTGTAGTAAGGAGTTCCTGGACCATTTTCTCAATTTCATTTTTTTGTGCAAAGGGGTGGCGATACAGATGAATATTGGGGGGAAGACTTCCTGGTACAAGGGGAATGGAATGATCATGAACACCGCGGGAAGGAGGGAGTCCTTGGGGAGTGGAAAATACCATTTGATGTTTAGAAAGGAGGGCTTGGAGGTCTTGGGGCACTGGGGGTGTCTTTGTGGCTCGTATGGCATGGAGTTGGGTAATGACACCAGAATGACCTTTTTTGAGCATCTTTTCCATGCGATGGGAATTGATGACCTCAGGTGAACCAGCAGTGATGCCTTGGAATTTATATTGGTGGCCTTCTTGGTCGAATTGCATGGTTAAGTGCTTAAAATCCATGAGAATGGGAACCAAAGTCCTTAGCCAGTCTGCACCCAACACAATGTCGCAACCGCCCATGTCAATAGAAAACATATGGGATTTTAGGTGGTAGTCACCAATTTGGAGACACACATTTTCACAGCGCCCGCCACATTTCATAGAACCACCATTGGCAATCATGATTTGGAAAATGTTGACAGCATGGATGTAGCAATGGGTTTCTTGGGCAATGCGGTGATGAATAAAATTATGGGTGCTGCCACTATCAACCAGAATGATGACCTTTCAATGCTTGATGTAACTGATTAACTTGAGGGTTTGGGGGGCAGAGAAGCCGATGAGAGCATTGAGGGAAATGATCGGTTCCAGTTTAGGAGGGTCGAAGGGAGGTGTTATGTCAATGATTTCTGGTGACTCAAGCACAAGGGGAGTTTCAACATCCTCTTCAAGAATATCCTCAGATATGGCCATAAAAAGCTTTTGTTCCTTACATTTGTGGCCCGAGAAATATTTGTCATCACAATTATAACAAAGGCCTTTGAGTTGGCGTTTATCCATTTCATCCCTGGTCAATTTTTGGATCTTTAATGGGGCAGAGGGAGTAGTGGGGTTTACTGGTTTAGGGTGAGGGATAAAGGAAGGCTTAGGGTTTTGAGAGGAAACAATTTGTTGTGCTTCTTTATATTTTTTAGTAGCCTCCACCCAACTTGAAGGTCCAGCCATGAGGACATGGGCTCGAATCTCCTCCTTGAGGCCACTGATAAAACACTCTCGAAAGAAAGCATTAGTCATGCCCTCTGTTCGAAAAGCCAGGTGCTCAAATGCAGCTATGAAGTCTTCTACTATTCCTGATTGTTTCAATTTTGTCAAACGACCCAAATGGTTGGTGTCAGTGTCAAAGCATTCATAAAGCTCAGTCACAAATTGGGTCCAAGCAATATACCCTT
>ML777886.1:147951-162086 GCA_009831015.1 Picea engelmannii
ATTATGCCCATGCTTGCAAAGATATCCCTCATTTCCCATTTTATTGTGACAACAACTTGGAAGAGATTTGTTTGACCATAAGCTATTTTTAGATTTGAAGGGGTAAAGAGGAGGGATTGCACTTGCTCCCAATCAACACTTAGTTATATCTCCTCTTTTCCATGGAGTCCAATTTCCCTAACAAGATTTTGAATGTCCTCTTGTTGCCTCTCCTCATAATGTTTAGTTAATTCTTTAATTATATTTAGGACTTTTACTTTATTTCCAAGGCTTGAAGTGCGGGTTTGGGATTAGGTATGATGCTTGATTTTTAAGGGACAACTTGGTGTTTGGATTTGTTGATTGACCTATATTAGTCGATTCTCTTTTCTTGCCAATTATTTTAATGAATTCACTCTTTACCTTAAGGAGATCAAAGAATTAATCTTTCATGACATGAGGATTACTAGAGAAAGTAGGGTTGTTGTCAATATCATCCATTATATGGGGCCTTATCTAGCTAGTATAACTACAGTGTATGTATTCCAAGAATACTAAACTAGAAGGAGGATGGGAATAAATTTTTAGTGGTAGTGGTGAAGCCTTTGAACAACTATCAATATCATTGAGACATTATTTTTGGAAAATGATTTGTTCATAAGTAGCATGCAAGAGGGAACAAATTAATCGTGACTATAATTGTTGGACACGTAATCCTTATAATTGTTGGACACGTAATCCTTGTGATTGTGTTACTTGTAACATAAGCTGTAAATATGAAGATTCGTAGGTGATAGGAAGAGTCATCCATTATAGACCAACAACCATTTTACTTGTATTTATGCACCTATCTGGTTAATGAAAAACGCATTATTGTGGAGTTACTTTTCTTTCCACTCATGGCTTGATAGTGGTATCATAGCCCGATTAACTTCATAATTATTTCCTAGCATTTATTTTCCCCATACGATCAGAAAACAACCTCTCCCATCTATGCATTTGTCGTCTGATTCTCTGGTCGATCTGCCATATTCTATGACCTATTCTCCTAAGTAAAATCATCCCCCGTGCATTGCATTCCTTGCCTGGCTAATATGTCGACCTTTGGCGGGCTGCATACATTCAAATGATGGAAACTAATATGTCTCACATTGGTATCTCTCCATATCTCTCACGTTTTGCATCAGAGCAACCTCATAGAAACCCTAGAATCTCAATCAGATTGTAATCGTTCCATTCACACGATCTTCAATACTCCAGGACTGTTGTTCGCCCTCCAGTTCAGGAGACCAGTTCATCGAGTCGAAGTCTAGCTGTTCATTGTCACTCTTTGAGTCTAGCTAGTTATCAACTTTCTATAGCTTTAATTGCAGTCTGTTGCATACCCGTCATAGCTTCTTCTTTCCTGTGTTCATAATCAACCAAGAAAAACCTACATGCTCGTCTGGAATAGTTTGGAATCGACTCGACCTTTTACTACTCATCTGGAATCGTTGGGAATGGATGTTGATGCAGGAGCATCGTTGGCAAGTGCGCAGAGCAAGACCTATCAGCGTTTGGGAAACTGTACGGGAGTTCAACGCTGGCAATTGTAGAAGATATTTGAAATCTGCCTTAACTCAACGCCGAAGTTTATCTTTTGAAGCACGCTTGAACCCAGTGTTAGAATTACCCTTTGAGGCACGTTTTGAAAATCACAAGCGAAGCAAGAGTTTCCACTACGGCTCTGGAATGCGACTGCACCAAGATAGCGTAGGATGATTTTTAGAGTAGACAAGTAGCCAGGGTTAGCGACAATACAGAGGGAAGTTAGTTGTAAGAGCACTGCAAGTTAGCAGGAAAGTCAATCTTTCAAAGCTATTGTAATTTGAATATGTTTCTAGCCATTTTCACTGGTGAATAGAACAGAGGGAAATTGATCAAATATGTGTTGTGGATAATGTTTGCAATTTTAGTTGTGTTTTTAGGAGTGAATGAATGCTTTCCATTATGAGTTGATGGAATTGTGAATGCTAAGATAAGTTTCAATTGTTTCTCTTCTGTTGAGTAGTGCAAGGTGTGCACACAGAACATAAGGACTGCGTTAACTGGACCTGTTTCAGTTCCTAAGCTCAGAAGAGATAAAACGAAACTTCCCTTTGCAAGGAGTGCAAAGAGGCTGGTGCAAGGAGTCCACAGTCACTTGCAAGAATCCAAAACCTTGCATAAAGATCTGGTGCAAGCCGTGCACAGACCTGAGATTCGACTAAGTGTTGAAGAGACTTTGCAAAGAGTCGAATAATCAGAGGAAGAGAATGCCAGGAGGGCGAGAGGAAATTCTCTTCGAGAAATCCTTCAGATTTTGAGTTATCGAAATCCCTCAAGCACAAGGAGTGCGCGGGAGGTCGAAGTCTCTGCAAGACCAAGCTCAGGAGAGTTGGCGCCAAGACACTTGACCGAGACTCATGGAGGCCCTGAACGGACGGTGGAGAGCCTTTGAGGAGGAAACGCCGATAGCCACAAGCCGTTGGATAAAGTGAAGCTACGAGGAGGATAATGGTAAGAGACTTTCAGCTCTCAAAGCTTGGGAGAGATAGGAGTCTTCGATCCTAGGTAGATTTGGATTGTTGGTTCATTTCATGATATCGGGTATCGCAAGTTGGGAGGACAGAGGTCTTTGAATTCCAAATCTCGATACGAGAAATCCCGACGATATCTGAGTTTTCAAATCGTGGGAGAATTAGGACCGTCAGATTGGGGCTCCAAAATATTGACATTTCAACAATCGGGAGAATTAGTGAGAGGACTTCGTGAAGCCACGAAGTCGCAAAACGCTGACTCAATCGCAGCCATCGGCCAAGCGAATATCTGGACTGTAGATCCTAGACCATCACGATTTCGGCTATCAGAACTTGGAGGAGTCAGACGCCTTGCACCATAAAGTCCCGACATTGCGAGTCATGACATGCCTTTGTGATAAATCCTGAGGTCACAAGTGTGTGGTCACACGAGTAGAGGAAGGGGAGGAGCTAACCTCTGTTATCCCTCATCAGTGTTTCAGTACTTGGAGGAGTCGAGGAGTTGTTGCACCGGAAACCCCGAAGTTGCGAAATGCGACGCACCTTTTGGGCTAAGCCCGTGGTCATTTCTTCAGTCACATGGAGTGGAGCCTCGTGCCTAGTGTTGGTTTGCATGGATAAAACACATACAAGGACCTGTGGATTTGGTGTTAAAGGTTCCAGTTCAGAACCCGGAGAGACATTTTGGCTACTGATTCAAAGATCCTGACTGGGAGGTCGTGCAACCCTTAGGAGAGATACGGGGTCTGCATCAGGTGGTATCAGAGCCGTAAATTCTTTGTCTGTAGACTTCAGGCAAAAGAGAAAAGGAGGAGATAGAGAAATCAAAGTTGTACTGTGTGTGTGTGACAAATAGTCAACACAATGCCACCAAGGAGACGAGAGCCACCTTTATCCAATCGTGATGTAGAGAGGGAGATGCAAGAACTTTGCACAAGATTGGAAACAATGGAAGCAGCGCAGAGAAGGGAAACTGATGCTGGAGACGTCAGTGATGCAGAAAGTGAAGATTTTGAGGTTGAAGAAGCTGCAGGAGAGGATGCTGCAGAAGAATGCTTATTGAGAGCAGATTCCAGATTGGGAGGCATAGCTAAGATAGAGGTCCCCATGTATGAGGGAAATCTAGATGCTGAAGAACTGTTGGATTGGATAAGATCCATGGACAAACATTTCGACTATGAAGATGTTGATGAAGAGAAGAAGGTGAAACAAGTAGTCACCAGGCTAAAAGGGCATGCAACACTGTGGTGGGATGAACTGCAAGCTGAGAGGAGTAGTAAAGGCAAGTAGAGGATAAAGATTTGGGACAGAATGGTAGCGAACCTGAAGGATAAGTTCATACCCAAGGAATATTAGATCAACCTGTTCTGGAAGTTACAGAACCTGAGACAAAAGGGGATGAAGGTTAAGGAGTACACCGATGAGTTCTATAGGATGAACATCAAAACTGGACAAAGGGAGAAGGATGAAAAAAAAGTTGATAGATATATAAATGTCTTGAGATATGAGATCCAAGACGAGCTCAGCATGATGCCAGTCAGAACCATGGAGGATGCTTACCAGTTTGCGCTGAAAGCAGAGGAGAAGTTGGCCAGAAAGAAGAACCAACGAGGAAGGGGTAAGAGTCTAGATCCAACCAAAAACAAGGGAGTTACCCATGACAGAGCGCACAATTCTAAGGATGAGGCTGAGAAACCACACAATCACTCGGAACGAGGAGGAAGTTCCAGAGGAAGACAGGATGGTGGAAGAAACTCTTCAAGAGGAAGAGGCAGAGGAGGAGTAAGATGCTATGCCTGTGGAAAGACATGACACATGTCTTGGGAATGTCCCAAGAAGAAGAAGGAAGGAGGAGAAGCTCACATTTCAAAAGAACAAAGAATTGATATTGAAGAAGAAGGAGTAAAGGATGGAGCATCCCTGATGTTGAGAAAAATTCTCTTAAAACTAGAGGCAGAAATTGAAAAGCCAGTGCAAAGAAATAATCTCTTCAAAAAAGCTTGCAATATCGAGGACAAATTATGCAAGGTGATCATTGACAGCGGGAGAACTGACAACCTAGTATCCACAGAGATGATTGAGAAATTGGAGCTGAAGACAACTGCACACCCAAAGCCATACAAGGTTTCATGGTTGCAAAAAGGACACCAGGTAATGATCACTAAATAATGCTTGGTTGAAATTAAAATAGGAGGTTATAAATATGAAATCCTATGTGATGTGATTCCCATGGACGTATGCCATATTCTATTGGGAATACCGTGGCATTTTGATAGAAATGTCATTCATGATGGGAGGAAAAATACATATACATTGGAAAAGAATGGTAGAACACATATGTTGCTGCCAATAGAGGAGAAGAGAGTGGAAGAGGAAGCCAACACAAGCATACTTCTCATGAGTGGGAAATAACTCCTAAAAGATGTCAAGGAAGAACAAGAGATGCAGTTCACTGTGGTGAGGAAGCCCAAAGTTATCCTTACAAGTACATCAATGGATGATTTGCCTGAGGAATTTTAGGAACTATTGGATAATTTCGCTGATATAGTGGTGGATGAGATGCCAAAGTCATTGCCACCCATCGGAAGTATCATTCATCATATCGACTTGATACCAGGAGCAAGTTTTCCGAACAAAGCAACATATAGATTAACACCTCGAGAGAATGAGGAGGTGAAAAACCAAGTCCAAGAGTTTCTAGAAAAGGGTTTGGTCAGGGAAATCTTGAGTCCATGCACAATACCAACTGTGTTGAGCCCAAAGAAAGCTGGAGGATGGAGAATGTGCACAAAGTCGAGAGCCATCAACAAGATCACCATCATGTATAGATTTCCTTTACGAAGAATGGATGATTTAATGGATTGCTTAAGTGGAGAAAACTTCTTTTCTAAGATACATCTGAAAAGTGGATATCACCAGATTAGGATGAGAGAAGGTGATGAATGGAAAACAACCTTTAAGACAAATAAAGGTTTATATGAGTGGCTTGTTATGCCATTTGGCTTAACAAATTCCCCGAGAACTTTTATGAGCTTGATGAATGAAATTCTGAAAGATTTCATTGGAAAATTTGTAATTGTATATTTGGATGATATACTGATCTTTAGCAGGACTAAAGAGGAGCATTTGAGGCACCTAACATTAGTGATCAGGAGACTACAACAGGAGAAGCTGTTGATAAATCTGAATAATTCCTCTTTTATGAAAACAGAGCTCATTTACTTGGGTTTTGTGATCTCTTCAAATGAATTGAGGATGGATCCAGAGAAGGTGAAAGCGATCAGAGAATGACCGTCACCAAGAAGCATGTTTGAGGTAAGGAGCTTTCATGGATTGACGAGTTTCTATAGGAAGTTCATCAGAGACTTTAGTGGGATTTGTGCACCAATGATGGATACAGTGAAGAAAAGGCACAAGTCATTTAAATGGATAGATGAAGTCGAGAGGAGCTTCAATATACTGAAGGAGAAGATAATAGAACGACCGATCCTAACCTTGCTGAATTTTGAAAGTACATTTCAGGTAAGATGTGATGCAAGTGGAGTTGCAATAAGAGCAGTTTTGAGTCAGGATAACATACTTGTTTCCTATTTCAGTGAGAAGTTGAATGAGACTAAGAGGAAATACTCCACATATGAAAAGGAGTTTTATGCCATAATTCAAGACTTAAAGAAATGGAGGCATTATCTTGTCCCACAAGAATTTGTCTTGTATAGCGATAACCAAGCTTCACAATTCATAACTAGACAAGAAAAATTGAATGAGAGGCATGCAAAATGGGTTGAATTTATGCAAAACTTCACTTTTGTCATAAAACATATTGATGGGAATGCTAACAAGGTTATTGATGCATTAAGCATGAGATGTTTAATTCTGCAGAAATTCCAGGTGAAGACCTTGAGGTTTGAGCACCTTAAGGATATGTATTGTGATGATACAGACTTGAAGGAAGCATATGAAGCATGTACAAACCCCGTGTTGAGAGATAGAAGTCAATGGACATAGTACGTGATTCAGGAAGGATTGTTGTTCAGAGGAAATTAGTTGTGCATACCAAAATGCTCAATGAGGGACAATCTTCTAAAGGAAAAGCATAGTGGAGGATTGGCTGGACATTTCAGACATAATAAAACATTTGCACAGTTGAGTAGTCCATACTATTGGCCAGGTATGAGAACAAAGGTGATAAAGTTTGTGAACAAATGTAGAATCTGCCAACATGCAAAGGGGAAAAGACAGAACACTGGATTGTATCAACCATTTCCAATACCAGAGAGGCCTTGGGATGCAATAAGTATAGATTTTGTGTTGGGATTGCCAAGAACACAAAGGGGATTTGATTCCATATTTGTGGTAGTGGATAGGTTTTCAAACGTGGCACATTTCATCCCATGTCAGAAGACCAGTGATGCAACACATGTTGCAAATCTGTTTTTCAAGGAAGTTGTGAGACTTCACAGCCTACCTAGGAGCATTGTCTCAGACAAAGACACAAAATTTGTTGGTCACTTTTGGAGGATGTTGTGGAAGAAGATGGGGACAGATTTGTCCTTTAGCTCAACTTATCACCCTCAGACAGATGGGAAGAATGAGGTGGTAAACAAAAGTTTGGGAAATTTATTAAGGAGTTTAGTCACTGAGCATCATAATCAGTGGGATTAGATTCTTCCACAAGTGGAATTCACATACAATGACTCACCAAACAGGAGCACTGGAAAGATCCCATTCCAAATAATATATGGAATGCAACCAAGGGGAGTTTATGAGTTGAGAGACTTGGAACATGGTGAGATCAGGAGCACTGGAGCAGAAGATTTTTCTACAGAAATGCATAAACTCCATAGCCAGATCAGAGAACAGTTGCAGAGTTCTAACTAGAAATACAAGCACATAGCTGATCAACATCACAGGGAAATTCAATTTTAAGTAGGGGATCAGGTTTTGGCACATCTCAGGAAGGAAAGGTTCCCTAGGGGAACATGTAACAAGTTAAATATGAACAAGATAGGACCATGTAAGATCTTAAGGAAGTTTGATGCAAATTCCTATAGGATTGAGATACCAGATGGTGTGGGAATATCGTCCATATTCAATTTTTCAGACCTGTATCCTTACAGGAAATATGATAGAGAGGGATCAGAAAAGAAAGAAAAGATTCAGTGGGAGAAACAAATGCCTGTGGCAGAAAAACCACAGATGGAGAAATTTGTTGATCAGAGGATTGACAAGAAGACCAGAAGGAAGACCTGTTTTGAATATCTAGTCAAATGGAAGGGACACCCAACATAAGATGCTAGTTGGGAAAACAAAGCTACTATCCAAAAGCAGGGAAAATCAGTGCAGGAGCTCATGGACAAGAGTTCATGAATTTTTCTCAAGGGGAGTATGACGCAGGAGCATCATTGGCAAGTGTGCAGAGTGAGACCTATCAGTGTCTGGGAACTTGTACAGGATCTCAATGATGGCAGTTCTAGAAGATATTTGAAATCCTCCTTAACTCAATGTCAAAGTTTATCTTTTGAAGCACGCTTGAACCCAGTGTCAGAATTACCCTTTCAGGCACGTTTTGAAAATCGCAAGTGGAGCAGGAGTTTCCACTATGGCTCTAGAATGTGACTAGACCAAGATAGCATAGGATGAATTTTAGAGTAGACAAGTAGCCAGGGGAAACCCTAAAAGGCCCTCTGAGTTAAATAAAGGTTTTCTACACCCAGATAGGGTTAGCGACAATACAGAGGGAAGTTAGTTGTAAGAGAACTGCAAGTTAGCAGGAAAGTCAAGCTTTCAAAGCTGTTGTAATTTGAATATGTTTGTAGCCATTTTCACTGGTGAATAGAACAGAGGGAAATTGATCCAATGTGTGTCATGGATAATGTTTTCAATTCTCTGTAGTTGTGTTTTTAGGAGTGAATGAATGTTTTCCATTATGAGTGAATGGAACTGTGAATGCTAAGATAAGTTTCAATTGTTTCTCTTCTCTTGAGTAGTGCAAGGTGTGCACACAAAACACAAGGAGTGCGTTAACGGGACTTGTTTTGGTTCCTAAGATCAGAAGAGATAACACGAAAATTCCCTTTGCAAGGAGTGCAAAGAGGCTGGTGCAAGGAGTGCACAATTAGTTGCAAGAATCCAAAACCTTGGATAAAGATCTGGTGCAAGGCGTGCACAGACCTGAGATTTGACTAACCTTTGAAGAGACTTTGCAAAGAGTTGAAGAATCAGAGGGAGAGAACTCCAGGAGGGAGAGAGGAAATTCTCTTTGAGAGATCCTTCAGATTTTGAGTTATCGAAATCCCTGGAGCGCAAGGAGTGTTCGGGAGGTCGAAGTCTTCGCAAGACCAAGCTCAGGAGAGTTGGCGCCAAGACACTTGACTGAGACTCATCGAGGACCTGAATGAACGATGGAGAGCCTTCGAGGTGGAAACGTCGATATCTGTAAGCCGTTATATCAAGTGAAGATGCGAGGAGGATAACGATGAGAGCCTTTCAGCTCTCAAAGCTCAAGAGGGATAGGAGCCATCGATCCTAGGTAGATCTGGACCGTTGGTTCATTTCATGATATTGGGTATCACGAGTTGGGAGGACAGAGGTCCTTGATTTCCAAAACCCGATATGCGAAATCCCAATGAGATTTGAGCCATCATATCATGAAAAAATCAGGACCATCGGATTGGGGCTTCGAAATATCGACATTTCGATGATCGAGAGAATGAGTGAGCAAACTTCGTGAAGCCACGAAGTCACGAAACGTGAAACACCGACTTGATCATAACCATTGGTCAAGGGAATATCTAGACTGTAGATCTAGACCATCACGATTTTGACTATTGTGACTTGGAGGAGTTAGATGCCTTGCACCGCAAAGTCCCGACATTGCGAGTCACGACACAACTTTTTGATAAAGCTTGTGGTCATGAGTGTGTGGTCACATGAGTAGAGGAAGGGGAGGAGATAACCTCCGTTATCCCTCATCGGGGTTTCGGGACTTGGAGGAGTCGAGGAGCTATTGCATCGGAAACCCCAAAGGAGCTAAGCCCGTGGTCGTGCCTATGGTCATGTGGAGTGGAGACTCGTGCCTAGTGTTGGTTTGCGTAGGTAAAACATAGACAAGGACCTGTAGATTTGGTGTTAAAGGTTCCAGTTCAGAACCCGAAGATCCATTTTGGTTCCCGAGTCAAATATCCTAACCAAGAGTTCACGCAACCCTTAGGAGAGATAAGGGGGTCTGCATTAGATGTCTAAAGTCATGGTGGGCCTAGTGGTAGCGGGTATTGTTTTTCAATCTTATTGTTTTCAGAAGACGACCTTTGTTAGATGATGGCCATGTGTTCTCCATTTTCAAGTCACCAAAATCGGTTATAAAGGATTTGCACCTATTCTTTACACCCAGGATTCACACCTATGTAGTGAGGTCCACTCTACATTATTATAGGCAATTTTTGTCTCACCAGTTAGCTATCTTCACGACCTCACACTAGTATCACGACTTCTTGATAAAAAACATTTGTAATTGATTTTTTTTGTAACTCTAGTATGCATAAATTCTCCAAGAAAAAAAGAGGATAGGAAACATTTTGTTGGCCCAATTGTTTTTGTTGGTAGTTCTGGTGTGTTATTTGTGCAGACATGATGCTTTTTTTACGCATAGTTTGAATCCCAATATTTGAATTTTCTCCCATCTATTCTCTTTACATGGATTTTGGAAACACTTCATTTAATGGACAACATGAAGGCAATAAGAAATGATGCAAAAAGAATAATCTTAGAGGCAAAGGGGGTTGGCATAATCCTTCTAAAAAACATGACCTTCATTATACTCATTGTGGAATGAATGGGTCACATGAAGCGAATGATTGCAGAGTTCCATGGGATAAGATCAAAGTTGACAGAGGTAAAAATTCAAAATCAGTGGAAGGTAAAACACATGTTCATTATGTTGTTTCCTATTGCAATATAGGAGTAATTGAAGATCTATTTAATACTTCATTTTATTTTTGGAGAGATGAATGGCTTCTTGACACAGGCACGACCTCCCACATGAAATTTTGACGAAATTTATTCAAATGATTCGATGAAAGTGTAGTTGGCATAGTGTACTTTGTAGATAGATCAATTCTTAAGCCTTTGGGAATGGGAACAATCAAGATTAAGTTGTATGGACTCCTTGATTTTCTTCTACACAATGTACTCTATCTTCCAGAGGTACAAAAAAACTTGTTGTCCCTTGTGCACATCAGACAACAAGGCCACTTTGTTTATATGATCGATTGAAAAGTTGATATAAGGAAGAATTCTGACAACATGGTTGTCATGAAAGGAATGGAAGATGGAAGACTGTTGAAGCTGAATGGGACATCTATCGATACACACAGTATTTCATACCTCTCTCATCATGACTCAGGTATAATTCCATATAGTCTTTTGTGGCATGCTAGATTTGGCCATATTAATTATGACATTCTTTGTTTGTTGAAAAAGAATGGTGTTTCTGGTTTTCCTACTATTCCTAGAAAATTAAAGCAATGTGATGCTTGTATCCTTAGAAAACGCAACAAATAACCCTTTCATGATTATACTTCTAGAGCATGTAGAAAAAATGAAATGATTCATTCTGATTTTGTTTCCCTATTCATGTTCCTTCTGCAAACACAAACAAACATATCATGAATTTTGTTGATGATTACAATAGAATGTGTTGGGTGTACTTGCCGAAATATAAATCACAAGCTTTTGAAACTTTTAAAAAATTTCATGTATGGATTCAAAATGATTCCCAATATCCTATTGGGTCTCTTCACACTAACAAGGGAAGAGAATATACATATAATGAATTTGAAAGCTAACTTTTCCAACATGGGATCAAACATGAAACCACAATTCTATAAAAACCCCAAAAAAATCCCCAAAAAACAATGTGGTCGAACGAATGAATAAGACACTCCTAAATATGGTTCGTTCCATGATTTTTTTCAAGAATGTTAAATTGATGTTTTGGGCTGATGTAGTTCTATGTGCACTTTATATAAAAAATGGGTGTCCATCTCATGCTCTTAAAAACAAGACTTCTTATGAAATGTGGTATGGTCACATTCCTTCGGTGAGGCATCTCAGGGTCTTTGGTTCCACATGTTTTTCCTTGATTCCTAAGGAGAAAAGAACCAAGCTTGATGCAAGGAGTCATACGTGCATATTCTTGGGGTACTCAAATACCACCAAGGAAAAGAATAATTTTAAGGATGGAAATTTATTTTAAAATGTTGAAACCTTCGTGAATCTAACTATTTCTTAATATTCCAACTATAAATGTTTGGTGATATTTTTGTCAAAATATTCAAATTTATAAGGATTTTATATAGTTTGTATAAAATTTTGGCGATTTTTAAGGTAAAATAATTTTATCGTATATAATTTGGGCGAATCATTTTTAGAATGCACAATCTTTTTTTGGGAAAAATCATGAAAAATTGTCCCATGAATGAAATTTAGCCCCTAAAATTATCCCTAACCAAGGGGCATCGTCTTTATGATGAGACAAACAAGAAATTCATCCTTTCCATAGATGTGATCTTTCTTGAATCCTCCAAGAAAGATGAAATGTTGAGAGGCACTTTGATCATCTGTAAAAATTCACTTGTGTAAAGATATATCATGAATTTGATTATGAGATCCCAAATCTTGGATGGGTGATCCCTATATTGGGTCAATCTATAGAATGTTATTTTAAAACAACATCTTCCCCTCATGAAGAAGTTACTGCCACTTCATTAGAACTAGAATTTCAATTGGATGATGTGATCGAGAGGATTGAAAAGATGAGACTTGATGAAAAATCATCCCCATATCAATCAACTAAGAAACCTTGACCATCTCATAAAGGTCCACCAAAATGGCTCACAAAAAGACTTGAAAGTGTTCATCTTGATGAGGTTGGAAAGATAGGAACCAGAATGTCCTCAAGACAAGATAGAGGTAATGTGGATAATTCAAACTCAGGTGATGTAGATGACATGGATGTTTCATATGATTGTGAGTTGAATTTATCTACTAACCATGAACCAAATTCCTTTGAAGAAGCCACTTCTCACGATGAATGGAAATAATCCATGCAAAAGGAATATGATGCTCTCATCAAGAATGGGACACAGAAGTTGGTGGATCCTCCATTTGGAAAAAAACCAATTGGATGCAAGTGGGTATTCAAGAACAAGTATAGATCATATGGATCACTTGACAAGCACAAATCAAGGCTCATGGAAAAAGGATTTGCATAGAAATAAGGTGTTGATTATGAGGAAACTTCCCCCCCCACATAAAAAAGGGCTACCATTCGTACTCTATTTTCCATGGAAGCACATAATGGATAGAAAATTCATCAAATGGATGTGAGATTTCTTTTTTGAATGGAGACTTGAAAGATAATGTGTTCATGTCTCAACCATAAGGTTTTTTTGTGAAGGGACAATAACATAAGGTATGCAATATCATCAAATCCTTATATGGATTGAAACAAGCACCACGAGCATGGTATGAAAATTTAACTGAGCATATTCTAAATTGAATTTCAATCATTTTAGTCTTGATGATGCAACTTTGTTTGTCAAGAAAGTTGGAAAAACAATTGTATATCTTGTAGTATATGTAGATGATCTGATGATAATAGTGAAAAACGAGAGCTACATTGCATCCATTAAGAAAGAGTTGAATAAAGGCTTTGAGATGAAATATTTAGGACATATTCATTACTACTTGGGAATTGAAGTGATTCAAAATCCAAGGTACATATTCATCTCCCAGAAGAAGCACATTGGAGAATTGTTGAAATTTTTTGGCATGGCTAAGTGCAATCATGTTTCTACTCCAATGGAACATAATTTGAAACTCACATAAAAGTAAGGGAATGAATTTGAGGATGCAACCAACTATATAAAGCTTGTGGGAAGTCTTATCTATCTTACTACCACCAAACCAAACATTTCATTTTTTGTTGGGATTGTTTCTAGGTTCATGCAAAATCCTTGTGAAGGACATTAGTCTGTTGTAAAAAGAGTTCTAAAATACTTGAAAGGAACTCAAGATTTTTGACTCAAGTAATCTAAGATAGATGAATTCAACCCGATCAGATATTTTGATTCAGACTTTGTCGGAGATAAGGAATGGAGTATCAACTTTCATCTATCTCATGAGTCTTGGATTAAATTTTTTATCCTGGAGATCATGCAAACAATCGGTTCCAATAGATTCCACAACAGAGGAAGAATAAGTGGAAGCTGCAAAAGAGACAAAGGAGATTGTGTGGCTTAGAAAAATACTTGAAGTTTTGCAAGAGAAACAAGTAAATTCTACTCTTCTTCTAGTTGAAAATACTTTTGCAATCAAATTGGCCAAGAATCCTATATTCCATGATCAAAGCAAACACATTAGCACAAAGTATCACCTAATTCGATATCATGTAGATTCCAAGACTATTCACTTGTGACATTGTTCCAAAAATGAGAAAATTACGAACATCTTCACCAAAGCGCTTGGAAGAGAAAAATTTGAGAAGTTCTTAATGATGCTTGGACTCACACACACCCCTTTGGATTGGGGAGGGGGGGG
>ML777886.1:162594-179802 GCA_009831015.1 Picea engelmannii
TATCCCCATCCCCTTTTTGAAGATAAAATAATAAATATCATAACTACCAAATTGATCAGATACCAAAAAAATAAATTATTTACTTATAATACTATTAAACATTAGTGGTCACTTTAATTTTGGTATTTGATACCAAAATAATGAATACGAAAGAAATGCATCGTTGGTAACCAATTTAATATCTACCATTTTGTTGTGGTTTCAGACACTATATTGAATGGTCCACTAGTTGTAAACACTGCTTATAGTGATAAATATGAATGTTACCATCCTTGGTGTCATGCCCCCATAGGATGCTTGCTCCAATATTGCAATCCAACACCTCCTGAGGGCATGTGACACCATGACGGTTCTCACTTGGCTGCTTGGAAACATTAATGATACTTCTCTTAGGCTATGCCTCTTCACTTAGAGCATACCCTTTTGGTGAAAAATTGGAGATCGGGGTTCTGAGAGGTTACAACAAAGATACCGTTGTAGTCTAGTAGCACTGACATATTCAACCTAATGAAAGGGAAGGATGTGTCACCCGAAGTCAAACCGAGACTTATGTATGATCAAGTGAGTTAACGAGGACACACCATTAGATCTAGCGCAATACAATATTGAACCATATTTGAATGAGGAGAGATCACATCTTTAGAAGTTTTAATCTAGTAAAGGCATTGGATAGTCCATGTTGTGCAGCATAAATATAAACACATACATTACAGAATCTTGTTAAACCGTATTGCAATGATCAATTACATAGAACATGACAAATTATGTAGTAAAGAGATCAAGAATCCATACACATAATAACAATTTTTTGGTGGCTGAATAATATTTCATGTATTATTAGATCATAGCCCAACAGACATAGAGTACTTCTTCCATAACATGACTTATAGATCAGAACCAGTAATCAAGTATCCAATATGGAGTCTCATACTTATTTGAACACACAATTCATTCCACAAAAATTCATTACAATGGCTTATTGCAATAGACAGTAATGGTGAAAGCTTAATGATAGAACAAAAGAGAGACTCAAAAAAACTCAATAGCATACCAACATCAATATAACAATAATTCGACAATAATGACCTATCAACAGCTTAAAAAAAGAAACAACCTTTCCCCATGACATGTTCCCATATTTATGCCTTTCCCTTGGGTATTTGTTTTGCTTCTTGCATCCGCTAATGTCTCTTCTTGATTTCTCTTTCTTTTCACATGCACGCAAAGGTTATGGATCTTTCCATTTCTCTTTCAGATGGCACATGAATGTTTTACTTTCTAGCACACTATCAATTAACTTTCTAAAACTTAAATCTCTCGCTGATGTACTAGACTATTCCACAAAACTTTAACATTTCAAAAAAACTGGGAGGTATTCAAAACAGAGGGCCCAACAGGCCTAGACCACAATATTTGACTAGTCCCGAGTCAAGCTGCTAGCTCATTCCAATAACCTTGTATAAATGAAGGGCTCAACTATGGCACAATGGAAAGGGTCTGCACATGAAATTGATCATAGTGTGTGACCTGATCCTACCATTTCCTTACTAAAATTGAGGCGCCTGCAACAAATTCCTGTGCAGTGTGGACATCAGGCTCCTTGGGATTAGTAGCCAATAGAGTATACCACTCTGTGTTAGCAATGGAGTCCAACCTCTACAGGGGAACATACTTCGATGCCATGGTAGGCCTGAAATGTTGAAGTTTTGTCTTCGAATCTTTATTATTATCACCCATGGAATCTAACATGTCATTCTCAGCTTGTATCTTGACAAATTTAGCAACTTGCTTGATAGGGTCAACAATGGCCTAGGCTTCTACATGCATCTGTTTAAGCCAAACACACAAATCTTCGACATGGTTACTGCATTGGTCCAACAAGCCAACCTAGTCCATGACCATGTCAAAGAGTCAATGAAATTCCTCGGTCCGGGCATGAAGCAAGGAATTGACAGTGGTGCCCTCCTCGACTGCATGTGTAATATTCTAGAGGAGCTATTCGGTTTTTCCTTTTCCTTTAATTTGAATGCAACTAACTCCTATTGGAGGGTATCTGTCTTGGTAGCCAATTGGGACCATGCGAAAACAATGAGCTCAACATTATCTGGTGGTGCAAATAGAATGACATCTTCTAACATATTAGGAATGACTTGTCAAAAAGAAGGCTAGACTTGAACAAAATTATCTACGACGGTCGCAACAATGGACTCAACCTGTATCCTCAAGATTTTCTCATATGATTTCATTGTAGTGGATTCATTGACAGCCTCTATCAAATATTTCACTCACTGTGTGAGGGATTGATTGGTATGATAAACTGTTGTGATCTCTACTCCATCTGGTTGATGGAATCCCATATAAGGTGCAAGATTTGTGGTGTATCCCGTGTGGAAAAATATCCACTGGTGAAAATCGAATCCAAGGGTGGCCGCAAAGCAAGAAGTACACTTCTTGAGATAGAATGCTTGGAAAATATGTGGGTACCAACACCATTTGTGGTAGGTGAGTGATATTTGAGGCTTAGTGTAATCAAGTCAGTGACTTTTGGTGGAAGTGTTGCAAGCACCTCTTTTTTTTCCAAACAAAGCTCCAAGATAGCTCTTTGTTGTTGAGGGTCTTGTAGCAGAGGCACAATTTGTTCCTTGACAGAAGTAGTTCTATGATTTGAATGAGTATCATCCTGGGCGTCCAAATGGTCCTTTGGAGGGACCTCATCCATTGAAATATGTTTTTTGGGCCTTGTCTCTAGTTGTGGATGAGAGGATTTTTTTAGGGTTGTGTGCAGGGGACTTGGACTTTTGGGATCTCAAGAGAAGTTGATGTGAATGGAACGATGGTACCAATAGTTGTGGCAGAATTGGTAGTAGATTTTGGTGAAACTATTTTAAATAGGTTATGGGTTGGGGATGTTGAAGGCATGTGCATGATGGTGGTGGTCCCACCATTCTGTGGGGTGGTGGCTTCCTCAATGATAGCGGTATATTGGATTTGCACTGGAGGGTCATCAAGAATATGTATGATGGCAGATGTGGATGGTGAAGTGAATGGGGTGGAAATTCTAGTGCACGTTTGGGGTGGGGTGGTATACAATTGAGTGGGGCTAGGATGCAATGGGAGAGGAGTGTTGTGGGCTTGAGGTGGGATGGAGGAAAGGGGGGTGGCCTCAGTGATGACAATATCACCGGGGGATTGGAGGGGAATTTGGTACAAAAATTCTTTTGAGGAAAAACAAAAGTCAGGACCTCCTGAAGTTGTTTACTTGATATCGTGGCATCATTAGGAATGGATGAAAATAGAATCTAAACCATGTCACTTGAAAACACTTACTCTTTACCTTCATCTGCCTCTTTCTTTGAGTTGGAGGGTGTTTGGGTTCTCTTTATCGCACTAGGTCCTGCACTCGATGTCACCATTAGAGCGGACTATTGAAAAATGGTTGGCATGGTGTAGGAGGTACCCATTGACATCTCTTCCCTGATGACCCCCAAACATCCCCTGACCTCCTTGTCAGACATTGTTGCATACATATAGAATGGAAGAGGAGTCATATGAAACAATGCTATGGAAACTTCTAATGGCCACACAAAAGTGTGGTTACGGTTCATACAAACCAAATGTGGTGAGTATGCTTCTTGAGGATCATCTGTGGAATCTGGAGCCTCTGAGTCATGATAATTATCTCACTATGACACTGTGAAAAAGAAACATTGTGATCAACAACAATGTTGACCAAGTTTCGAGCATGCCAAAAATCAAATAACTTGGTGATTGAAACTATGGGTGAGTTGTCGATCCTGGGTGGCTACCATTTCCACATCGTAAAAGTGATGAGCAAGTATCCATAGATGAAATATGTAGTTCACTCATGGATTCCTACATAGGTCCGCAACATCTTTGTTAGCAGGCATTGGCATCAGTTCAGTGGTGCACCATTTTTGGTGAATTTGGCCATCGCTATCGCGTCGAGCGTACACTCATTGTTTGTATAATTTTTCATTACCTTTCCAGCGATGAGGTAATAAGAATAGTGTAATTTTACATCATTAATGGGATCAATATAATCTCCATGACCTCCCTGGGTAGTGCCATATAGGTTGTACAAAATGGGTGTACCCTTTTTCCTGCCATGCTTCCCTGATCCCTGGAAGTCATTTGATACATTTTGACCCATCATGGACAATATTGTTAACTGGTGGATGTATTATACATGTATGGGGTATCCCTTTTCCAAACACAATTTTCTATTGTGGACTCAACTCATTATAAATTTGGTACATTTGGTAACTTCGCAAGTGGTGCTAAACATCGACAAGTCCTGCAAATTCATCAACATATTGTTGCGCAAGGGAAGCAATGATTGCTTCCTCTTCAATTGAAAGTCACCATATGGGAAGGTGTTGTAGTCCATAAATGTATGAACCACCATCAATAGGTTCTGGGAAACATCAGTGAAATCAATGTCAACAAGCTGAGTGTGTTCCACCTTCCCATGGAGGTCATCTAAAACTTCGACCCATGGACCAATGAATTCAAATGGGATAGAAAATGTGATTGGATAAATGAATTTGGTGGAAGAACCCCTACCATAGGTGTGAACCATCCTAGAATACTTACAGAGGAAAACAAAGAGAATAAGGGGATGGGTCCACGGACACAAGTTCACAAGTTGCTCACTAGGCTCTAGGACTGAGCATATAGTTAGTGCGATGATAATGCAAGAATATTGATATGTCAAAAAAAGGTGTGTTTATAAGAAATATGCAGAGGGTGACATGACAACCATGAATTGAATTCTACAAGGTGAAAATAGTGGGCATTAACATTGACTAAATCCCTCGAATGCGGAAAAATCCATGACGTGATTTGGGAAACTAAATGTGTAGTGGAAAGTTGGTAACAAGACATCATATCAACTTGGGAAATTAATGAGCATGCTGCCAGTAACCTAGAAAAATGATGTACAAGTGTTAATAGTTAATTGTCTATGATAGGTAGTAACATGATGACAAGTAAAAGGTAGTAATGGCTTGTAACAACCCATGTGATGACACCAAGGCATGGAATTAAACTTTGACAATGTTAGGTACGAGATGATGTGAGTGAGACCTCCCAGACCACAAAGTGAATATTCAGGCTGGACGACTTGAAATGACACTAAAATATAGGACACATGAGTGTATACCACGTCACTATCTTATTGACAGAAAGGGAAAAGTAAAGATAAAATGGAAAACAAAGACATAAATATAAAACATAAACAAAAATAGAGAGCCTACCTACAAAAGTCACTCCTGGAGACAAGAGCATACCAAAAATTTATTTATGAGGTAGAAAGGTAGGGCTTTAAGCATGCATCATTTACACCATTCACCCATTTTGGTTGAAAAATTCCATTGATTTGTGCTAATTTGATAGCTCCAGAGTCACTGATTTCCACAAATATGAAAGGGCCAAGCTAATGCATATGTATCTTCCCCAGATATTTCTAATACTTGTTATCATATATGGTCTAATGAAAATCTGCTAAGAACCTAGCTTCCTCTATTTCCACTAGTTCCTCAACCAGCTCAACAAGTGAGTCATCATCTATCATCTTAGTAGCTTGCGCAATGAATAAAATTGGGGTGAGAAACTCAACTGGCACAATTGCTTCTCTTCCATATACTAGTTGAAAAGCAATATACATGTTTAATCATTTCGTGGTAGTTCGATAAGCCCATAAAATATATGTAACTCGCTCATACTAGTCATCTCGATTTGCACAATAGACTTTAGTCAGCCCCATCTACAAGATTTTATTAAATGATTCCACTATTCTGTTAGCTTGCAAATGGTAGGGACTTATTTTATTATGTTGAATCATAAATTCTCTTGTAAGGGTCGCGATACTTTCATTGACAAAGTTGGTTCTTTGATCATTGGTCAAGCTTTGAGGACAACCAAACCGGGTAATAATTTTATGAAAAATAAACCATGTTGTCGTGGTTGTAGATAAATCCTGAAAAACCTCCACTTCATCCCATCAAGTCAGGTAATCAATTGTAGTAATTATGTATCTTTCCTTAGAATTCTTTGTAGGGGGATTCATTAGACTGATGAAATCAACAACCCATTTTTCAAATTCTTGCAGTGCCTGGACAAGGTGTAGAGGTAACTCATCACGCTGAGATGGCTTCCCCACTCTTTAACATACATCATAGGCCTGAGCACATTCCTTATCATCTTTAAACACCATATTCCACCATAACCCTGCTTGTAAGATATTCTTGGAAGTAGCCTTGCCGCCAACATGTCCTCCCACCACTCCACTACGACATTCCCATAGAATATCAGGTATTTCATGGTGTAGTACACAATGTCGAAATATGCTATCCAATCCTAGTTTGTACAATTGGTCCGCAATTAGTTGATAGTTTACTACATGAACCACTTGGTGCCTTTTCTGAGTTGTGGAATATCTCTCCGACATAGTACCAGTAGTTAAAAATAATGCAATGTCTGATAGATAATAAGGAATAGCCTCAATATGGAAAATATCTACATCAAGGATCTGATCATCTACAACTTCGCCAGTTTCTCTTGACTCTAGTCTAGAAAAATGCTCTAGCCCCACATTTAGTTTACCAGGCTTAACAATGAATTCAAAAGAAAACTCATGAAATAAAAAAAACTATCTGCAAATTCGACCTTCCAAGACAGGTTTGTTAACCAGATACTTCAAATCAGAGTGATCAGTAAAAAACTTAAAATGAGTGTTATTGGAAGCAAACCAAAGCGGAAAGAAAGACAATTTTGGGAAATAAGGCATGCACAAGGAAAGCGACAGCTGGAAGGAAGAGAATCACACGTGCATGCATGGAAGACCTAACAACTTTAGGGTTATGGTTTTTGCAATGTAATGGTTGAAGAGCCAAAAATGTATAAATATAGATTCCTAGGTCTCATATAAGGGTCGTTGTTGTAGTAACTATTGTTATTATTATTGTTGATATAGAGAACCAGATACAAGGAAGTGAATGCGATGTAATATTTTATTGTATGACCTAATTTTGTAAGTTGTTGAGCTAGAGAGGAATGAGGAGGGTAGATCTTGAGGGTTAGATCGCAGATTGAGGAGCCTGGTGCGATCTAGTCTGCCTCACAATAGATCTTAGCCCAAGTGATGGGAGTGGTAAAGTGATGCAGGAGCATCTCTCCACGTCAGCCAGCCAGCCAGCCAGCCACGTCAAGCGCATGCATTCAAAGCTGAAGAGAGGCGCAACCTCATTTAAAATCTTGAATTGAATGTAATTTAATGTTGTAGGTTGGTGAGCCATAGAGATGTGCCTTTGTGCAGGCTGTAGATAAGATCGGCCTTTAATGTTTGTATGGCTGCGATCTAGATCAAGATAGTGGACTAGACAGCCCATTCAATGCAATTGAACAAGGTAGGTAGGTCGGAGGGAAGAGCTCGAAGAGCCCCCTTGGGTAAAAGAGATTTTTAGTATCTCATTTTGGTAGTAATTCGAGAGCCGAGAGTAAGTTGAGAGGATAGAATCTGCGAGTAGAGAGCAGAAGAGAGAAGAGTCGAGACCTTGTTACAGGCCATGCTCAGGAACACATTGTAAATACAGGCATTTTCCATATTTAATACAAAGAGCAGTTTTTCCTGCATTATTCTGTGTTGAATGGATGTCTGTGAGTGTTCTTTATACGCTGCGAATGTATGCTAGGAATTTGCAGGTTGTTTTGATTTTAGGTGAAGGTCTTTGAGGTTTCATGCCAAGAGGGTGTGACAGAGTACTGCGGTCTTTGAATACAGGTGCATTGAAGCACTTCTGAATTCTGCGGGTTTAGACAAAGACGTGTTGCGGCACAAGAGATGGAATCAACAACTCAAAGGAAGAACTCAAGGTTGCTGAACACCTTGGAGGCAAGGCTGTGTATGAGAGACACAGTTGTAGACAAAAGCTCTGCCAGGTGGGCATTGAGCCAGTGCAAGGAGTGCACAGAGGAAGGAACTCTGCTGTGAGTTCAGAAGAACCAGAATGATTGAGGATTCTGAGAGCTCTGCCAAGTGGGCATTGAGCACAGGCACAGGGTGCTGAAGAAGAACTCCACTGTGAGTTCAGGAAGAAACAGAATCACTGAGGATTCTGAGAGCTCTGCCAAGTGGGCATTGAGTGGATTCATAGGTGCATAGAAGGACAAAACTGCTGAATGTTCTGGGAGAAGATACTCTACCAGGTGGGCATTGAGTTAGTGTGCAGACAGGCACAGGAAGAAGAGAACTCCTTGAGTTCTGTGATTTGAAGAAGAATCCACTGAGGGATCTTTACGGGGTTACTGAATACCCAGAAGGCTCAGCAAGAGGTTGCCGGAGCAGAAGGATAGCCAGGAGGGCATTATATTCTCCATCTAAGGGAGAAGGGAAGAAAGGCAAAATCCCTTAGGGGTCTGAATGTTGAGGAGCTCAGGAGAGACAACACTGTGTGTGCATGAAGACCCTGCAGAGGCGTAGGAGTCATAGAGTACCTTGAGGATTCGGGTGCAGAAGCTCAGGAGGACGAGTGCTTTCAGGCATAGAGCGTAGCTGCAAGGAGTGCAAAGGTTGAAGAACTCTTTGGTGGAGTTCAGATTTCCCAGAAGCTCAGGGGGAACAACGTTTTCATACACAGGTGAGAACTCAAGGTGAAGGAGCTCACAAAGAAGAAAGGAGTAAAGGTGGAGGCCTTTGGTTTTAGAAATTCTTCCAAGTCTGGGAAGAAAGTGCGCAGGAAGCTCAGGAGGGAGCACAACAACCGTCAGAATGGCTGGAGAAAAGAGATTTGGACCATTGGTTTTACGTCCAGGAAGGCGTCAGGAGAAGCGCATAGAAGAGGAGATTGTGGACCGTCAGATGTTCACACAGAATCCCGTTAGCCATTGGATCGGGAGAAGATGCTCGGAGTTAAGTCTCTGGAGTGTGCGCAGAAGAAGAGATCTGGACCATCGGATCTTGGTCCAAATACCCGACAACCATCGGATCTGTCAGGAGTTGCATGGGAGTTAAACTCTCATAGGCAGAGGTAAAATCCCGATGAGAGGCGTAGCCATCGGGATAGCGGCACTTGGGAAATTGGAATTCTCGAGGTCAAGAAAGTCGAGACAATTCAAGTCTTGAAATAGTGAGGAATGATCTGGACCGTACGTTAGTGGAGACACGTGGCGGAGATCGAGGCGTTAGGAGTCGGGATATCGACATTCCTGTGGAAAGGAGATCGGGTAAGTCCACCTTGTAAACCCCGACACAAATCTGCGTCATCCGTCTGAGAGAGGATGCATGTCACGCGATCGTCCATTCCGAAGATCCAAGCACTAGACATCGGTATATCGACACTCAAGAAATCGGAGTTCCTGAGGTCGTGAAAGTCGGGACATCAGAAGTCTCAAAATTGCGAGGAGCGATCAGGACCGTCCATCAGAGGAGGACGTGCTGCAGCTATCGGAGCCATCGGGGAAAGTCCCGACAGGAAGTCATCCATCATCATATCGTGGATCGGGATATCGGGAATCCCGTGGATGTGGGGTTTATGCATTTCGGAATCGCGAAGTCCGAAACCTCGACAAGGAGAAAAGTGCCATTGTGGGCTAGTTGTCAGCGTATCGGATAAGGAGGAAAGCTTCATTGTGTGGGGGCCAGCTGTCAGCATATCAAAGAGTCAGGATTCAAGGAATCAGGAATCCCGTGAGCCAATGCATTGTGGCATTGAAAAGCTCGAAACCCCGATGAGGAGGTATGGATGCGGTCATATAGGGGGAGGTCATGTGGACCACGAGCTTAGCCTGGAGGGATAACGGAAGTTGGAGCACATCGGGAATTTGAAACCCAAAACCCCGATAGGAGGACATAAGGCTGTGGTATTGTGAGATAGTGGTCATGTGGGCCAGGAGCCTAACTAGGAGAGCTAGTGCGTAAAGAGCGCATCGGAATTCGAGGGACCGCGAATCCTGAGGACGAGTGTATTTTGGCACTTGAAAGTCCGAAACCCCGACGAGAAGGAATATAAGTCTACGGTCTTATGGAAAGCGGTCACATGGACTAGGAGCCTAGCCAGAAAGGGATAAGGCTGGAAAGGAGGGCATCAGAGATTGGGGATCCAAGAAGACAGGAACTCTCGACATCAGAAAGGACGAAACCCTGAAACCCGAAACTGAGTTGGGAAAAATCACGGTTGAGTGAAGAGAGCCATGTAGGTGAAGAAAAGACCTATGGATCAGGTTTTAGCAGAGATTCCATGGAGGAATTGAAAGAGCTGCTTCGACTCAGAAGGGAACACTGAGCGATCCTTAAAGATTGGGAGGTCAGGCGCAGAGACCCTGTGGAATATGTAGAAGCGTCTGCTCCATCAAGTGGTATCAGAGCGGGATTTCATCTATAGATTTTAGGTGAAGCAAGAAGGTAAAGGAAGATAGAGTGCTGAGGGCTCTGTGGTGATTGTTTGTAGGTAGGAAACAATCAAGAAGGTAGTCAAGGAGACTGTAGGAGGATGGAGCTGGTAACACTCTTAGTGCAGAGTGACAGCAACAGGTTTGCTAGGAGAGTAGACAGGGACAACACCATGGTTACTGAAGGCCATAGGCATGTTGGGAAGAAGAGAAAGGCAGAAAAGCTTGGAGAAATGGATAAAGAGCTCTATGAATTAAAGGCAGACATAGAAAAGATCAAATTGAAGATGCGGCAGGATAAGAGGTCGAGATGGATGCATGAATGGCCCATGAAGAAGCCAAAAACAAAATGGCCAGTCAAGGAGTTGATGGTTAGAGGGCAGTGCAGGCTATTAAAAATATGGTTGAGGTATGCTGAAAACCTCAATGGACCAGAAGAAGAAATGGTTCAGGTATGTGAACCAAAGACTGGGAGAGATATCAGTGAATTGGGATCGACTGAAGATCTCAAGCACTGCCAGGAGGGAAGAAAGGAAATTCCAGTTTTCTAGGAGGGAAATGAGTTGAGATCACTACGGGATCTCACGAACTGTGAGGAGGACAGCCAAGGAATTTCACATTGCCAGGTGGGAAATGAAATGAGGTCATTGCGAGATCTCACAGACTACCGAGAGGGCAGCGAAAGGTTTCTAGTTTTCCAGGTGGGCAAGGAAATAGAGATGGAATTAGTTGATTCCATGGACTTCCAGGAGCGTAGTAGAGACATCCCATATTTCCAGATAGGTAGGGATGAGGAGGTGAGTTTTGATTAGCCTGAGGAGCTAACAGAGTAGGTGAGATCGGAAATGGATTTAGATCAACAGGTGCAGCTGACAGAGGAGAAGGATCTGAGGGATCTTCTGAAGATTGGAGGAATTTAGGTATTCCTACCACTTAGCCTAGAGGAGGTGGGAGTCTGTGTTGCATATGGTGTAGCAACAATAAAAGAACAGTCAGCTGAGACTGTCAAAGAAGAATTGGAGCAGGCTTTGGAAGCTGCCCAAGAAGGAAAAGAGAAGGAGAATTCTGAGGAATGGCTCAATGATTTCAGCCAGGGAGCTAAAAAGAAAGAAGCTATAGTACTGAAGCTAGCAGCAAAGGAAGCCAAAGAGCAAGCAGGTAGATTTATCACTCCATGGGAGATGGAGCTAGAGATGTTGGAGGATTGACTGAACAATCTAGAGCCAGCAAGAGAACTGACAGAAGTTGAGCTGTCAGAGAAGGTGACTAAATAGAAAGTCAGTCAGGAAGAGATTGCAGAGTAGAGGTCTACAGCAGAGTGGCAACTTGAGGCCACAGATGAAGATGAAAAAGAAAGCATGGGAGATCACAATGATCTACCCATGTGCCAAAAATTTTTGCAGCCGAGGAGACTGCATGAACAGGACCAGCCACTGGAGCAACTGGATGCAGTGATCGAGGAGATCAGAAGGATGATGTTGAGGTCAGCAGAGACTACCAGTGAGGAGTAGCTGAGTAGAAGGAAGGAAGCAGCAGCAACAACAGCGCAGAAGCAGTAGCAACAACAGGATGGAGCAGATGAACAGCTCCAGAGAATGATTTGGGATCCAGGGGGGATTTCAACAGCTGAGATGGGAAGCTCATGAGCAGGAGCTCATGAATTTTGCAGCTGAGGAGTTTTATGCAGGAGCATCTCTCCATGTCAGCCAGCTAGCCAGCCAGCCAAGTCGAGCACGTGCATTCAAAGCTGAAGAGAGGCGTAGCCTCATTTAAAATCTTGAATTTAATGTAATTTAATGTTGTAGGCTGGTGAGCCATAGAGCCATGCCTTTGTGCAGGCTGTAGATAAGATTGGCCTTTAATGTTTGTATGGATGAGATCTAGATCCAGATAGTGGACTAGACAGCCCATTTAATGCAATTGAATAGGGTAGGTAGGTTGGAAGGAAGAGCTCGAAGAGCCCCCTCGGGTAAAAGAGATTTTTAGTATCTCATTTTGGTAGTAAGTCGAGAGCCGAGAGTAATTTGAGAGGATAGAATCTGTGAGTAGAGAGCAGAAGAGAGAAGAGCCGAGACCTTGTTACAGGCCGTGCTCAAGAACACATTGTAAATACAGGCATTTTCCATATTTAATAGAAAGAGCAGCTTTTCCTGCATTATTCTATGTTGAATGGATGTCTGTGAGTGTTCTTTATACGCTGCGAATGTATGCTAGGAATTTGCATGTTGTTTTGATTTGCATGTTGTTTTGATTTCAGGTGAAGGTATTTAAGGTTTGATGCCAGGAGGGCGTGACAAAGTACTGCTGTCTCTGAATACTGGTGCATTGAAGCACTTTTGAGTTCTGCAGGTTCAGACAAAGACGTGCTACGGCACAAGAGCTGGAATCAACAACTCAAAGGAAGACCTCAAGGTTGCTGAACACCTTGGAGGCAAGGTTGTGTATGAGAGACATAGTTGCAGACAGAAGCTCTGATGAGTTCTGTGAAGCTCTGCCAGGTGGGCATTGAGCCAGTGCAAGGAGTGCACAGAGGAAGGAACTCTACTATGAGTTCAAAAGAACCAGAATCATTGAGGATTCTGAGAGATCTGCCAAGTGGGCATTAAGCACAGGCACAGGGTGCTGAAGAAGAACTTTGCTATGAGTTCAGGAAGAAATAGAATCACTGAGGATTCTGAGAGCTTTGCCAAGTGGGCATTGAGCGGATGCATAGGTGCACAGAAGGACAGAACTGCTGAACATTCTGGGAGAAGATACTCTGCCAGGTGGGCATCGAGTTAGTGTGTAGACAGGCACAGGAAGAAGAGAACTCCTTGAGTTCTATGATTTGAAGAAGAATCCACTGAGGGATCTTCATGGGGTTACTGAATACCTAGAAGGCTCAGCAAGAGGTTGCCGTAGCAGAAGGATAGCCAAGAGGGCATTATATTCTCCATCTAAGGGAGAAGGGAAGAAAGAAAAAATCCCTTGGGGGTCTGAGTGTTGTGGAGCTCAGGAGAGACAACACTATGTGTGCGTGAAGACCCTGCAGAGGCATAGGAGTCATAGAGTCCCTTGAGGATTCGGCCGTAGAAGCTCAGGAGGACGAGTGCTTTCAGGAACAGAGCATAGTTGCAAGGAGTTCAGAGGTTGAAGAACTCTTTGGAAAAGTTCAGAGTTCCCAGAAGCTCAGGGGGAACAATGTTTTCATACACAGGCGAGAACTCAAGGTGAAGGAACTCGCAAAGAAGAAAGGAGTAAAGGTGGAGGCCTTTGGTTTTGGAAATTCTTCCAATTCTGAGAAGAAAGCATGCAGGAAGCTCATGAGGGAGCACAACAGCCATCAGATTGGCTGGAGAAAAGAGATCTGGACCATTGGTTTTACGTCCAAGAAGGCATCAGGAGAAGCGCACAGAAGAGGATATTGTGGACCGTCGGATGTTCACACAAAATCCCATCAGCCGTTGGATCGGTAGAAGATGCTTAGAGTTTAGTCTCTGGAGTGTGTGCAGAAGAAGAGATCTGGACCATCAGATCTTGTTCCAAATACCCGACAGCCATCGGATCTGTCAGGAGTTGTGTGGGAGTTAAACTCTCATAGGCAGAGGTAAAATCCTGACGAGAGGCGTAGCCATCAGGATAGCGGCACTCGGGAAATCAGAATTCTTGAGGTCGAGAAAGTCAAGACACTTCAAGTCTCAAAATAGCGAGGAACGATCTGGACCGTTCGTTAGTGGAGACACGTGGCAGAGATCGAGGCGTCAGGAGTCAGCATATCGGCATTCCCATGGATAGGAGATCAGGTAAGTCCACCTTGTAAACCCCGACACAAATTTGGGTCGTCCGTCTGAGAGAGGATGTGTGTCACGTGATCATCCATTTCAGAGATCCAAGCACTAGACATCGATATATCGACACTCGGGAAATCGGAGTTCCTGAGGTCGTGAAAGTAGGGACATCAGAAGTCTCGAAATCGTGAGGAGCGATCAGGACTGTCCATCAGAGTAGGACGTGTGGCAGTGATCGAAGACATCGGGGAAGGTCCCGATAGGAAGTTTTCCATTGTCATATCGTGGATCTGGATATCGGGAATCCTGTGGACATGGTGTTTATGCATTTTGGAATTGCGAAGTCCGAAACCCCAACAAGGAGAAAATTTCATTGTGGACCAACTGTTAGCATATCGGATAAGGAGGAAAGCTCCATTGTGTGGGGGCCAGCTGTCAGTATATCAGAGAGTCGAGATTCGAGGAATCAGGAATCTCGTGAGCTAATGCATTATGACATTGAAAAGCTCGAAACCCTGATGAGGAGGTATGGCTGCGGTCATATAGGGGGAGGTCATGTGGACCACGAGCTTAGCCTGGAGGGCTAATGGAAGTTGGAGCACATCGGGAATTTGAAACCTAAAACCCTGATAGGAGGACATAAGGCTGTGGTCTTGTGAGATAGTGGTCATGTGGGCTAGGATCCTAGCCAGGAGAGCTAGTGCGTAAAGAGTGCATTGGGATTCTAGGGACCGCAAATCCTAAGGACGAGTTTATTTTGGCACTTGAAAGTCCGAAACCCCGACGAGAAGGAATATAAAGCTGTGGTCTTATGGAAGGCAGTCACATGGACTAGGAGCCTAGCTAGGAAGGGCTAAGGCCGGAAAGGAGTGCATCGGAGATCGAGGATCCAAGAGGACAGGAACTCTTGACATCAGAAAGGACGAAACCCCGAAACCTGAAACCGAGTCGGGGAAAATCACGGTTGAATGCAGAGATCCGTGTGGGTGAAGAAAGGACCTATGGATCGTGTTTTAGTAGAGATTCCATGGAGGAATAGAAAGAGTCACTTCAGCTTAGAAGGGAACACTGAGCGATCCTTAAAGACCGGGAGGTCAGGTGCAGAGACCTTGCGGGGTATGTAGAAGCATCTATGCCATCATAAAGTACGCGATGTTGGAGTTTAGAACTACTATAATAAAAGAGATAAGTTCCATATATTTGTGGACATAGCCCAGGAGGGTGTGAACCACAGTAACTCCTGTGTTATGTGACTAAATGCATGTGTTTCTTTATTTTATTTAGTAGTTATCTGATATGTTGAATGAATGAGTTGTTATATTTTCTGCTTATTCATAAATGGTAGTATATTATGTTAACCAATTTTAATAGAACTCTCAGTATACAGTTCTCAGATTCCCTACTCAATCCTAGGTTGCAAACACATGATTATTGCAGCCACCCATTAATACTATCTCGGGTGAGACGACACAGAGCACCCTGTGCGTTGTGTTTCCTTCTGGTTTACCAGAAGAGCCGATAGTTTTAGAGGCTTTGTTGTAACCCCAAACATACATGAACCCTAGGTCACTCAAGATGAAGATGCATACTTAGACATAATAGAATAATAACCAACAAATGGTTTTTTTGACGTTGGTAGGAAGAGTAGAGGATTGAGTAGATTAGACAGGTTGATCAAGAGAATATTAAAGAAGACAAAGAAAAGAAGAAAGAAATGAGCCACTAGAATGGGATGTTGAGACCGTGGAATTGCACAAAAGCAGATATCGGAAGTTGGATAAGGACAAAAGAGTTGGAGTTTGCACAGAAAGATAATAGAAACCCTAGAGTAACACCCTGCAAATATCTTAATAAATATGTGTTTACTGATTTGCATGAAGTCTTTTTTCTATGATTTTCCACACTTATTGCAGGATTCGATACTAAGGTTGAAGGATAACCACGCAACGAACTAGTTCCAACAGTTAGAGTGGACTCCAGTACCAATGGAGCAGTTACTGCAGGTGAACAACAAATTCACCCGCATAGTAGATTTTTGGCTCGATAGTATTGTGGTAGGATTTATAACAAAGTTTGGAGTAGATACAATGAAGTCCTATAATGTAGTGGAGAAAGAGTTTCTACATAGATCTCGAGGAAGGTACATTAGATTGCTATATACTTCTATTAAGATACTGCTATACAATAAAGGGGTAAAGACGATGGAATTAGATAACTAAACTTCCCTACGTGCATGGGGGAAGGGGGGAAGCACTGACAGAAAGAGGAGAAATGGAAGGAGGAAAGGATAAGGGAAAGAAGGAGGAAACCTTGGACCCAATCATGATGGATGACGACCAGATCAAGCGGATCATGGCGACAGTTAGAAATACGCGTAGCAAAGTACCCTACCAGTACAAGGTGAATACCAAGAAGAGAGCCATATTCACGAGGGAAGGCTTGGCAAGTGATGAGGAAGAGGTAGAGGATCTCCAAGCTGTGGATCAGATTAAGGAAATCATGCACGCAACATATGATAGGAAGATGAGAGGTCCAAGAGAGGGAAGAGAAGGCAACAATGCTATCCATATTAATGTCAGTGTGGAGCCCATAAACCCATCTGTGACTAATACACTAAAGAGAACACCATTGTTTAGACAACTGAATTTTAGGAGAAGAAAGACAACAAGAATTACATCTACACAAGTAACAACAACTGGAGGAGCCAGTTCAGACAGCACTAGTCAAGTATCTACACAACATAGAGGTAGTAGTTCAACGTTCAGAATGGCAAGACACGATCCCACCATCAGATTACCAGAATTTAAAGGAGAAGCATCGAAAGACCCAAAAGAACATTTGTTCATATGTGATAAGATTTGGGAAGAAAAACAGATCACAGACGAAGATACTAAATGTTAAGAACCAAACATCAATATAGCATAGAAAAACCTCAGGAAAAGTACTCAACGCCTTGAAAAAGAGATAATTTCAGATAATAAGCCTCTTCAAGGGGGCAACCTCCTTTTACCCCACTTAAATGTTCAAGTACAAG
>ML777886.1:199234-222320 GCA_009831015.1 Picea engelmannii
TGTCGGCTTTAGGCCATTAGTTGTAATTATACCTCCTAGTCTCCTATATATACCAAGGAGACATTTTCATTTTGAATCATCTTGTACTTGAACATTTAAGTGGGGTAAAAAGAGGTTGCCCCCTCGAAGAGGCTTATTATCTGGAATTATCTCTGTTTCAAGGCGTTGAGTACTTTTTCTAAGGTTTTTCCATGCTATATTGATGTTTGGTTCTTAACACCCTCTCTTTACTTATCGGGGAATCAGACTTCGCGACTTCGCGAGGTCAGTGGTCGAGCGCTGCACTCTCGAATCCCTGAAACCCGATACAAGTCAATGCTGACCCTTCCTTTGCCCTGTCAGGACTTCTTCTATCATGATTTCGCCACTCATGATGCCAAACAACTTGTATCCTCGACTCCCGATGCCCGATGCGCCGAAACTCCAACACACTTGCAAGTTGACTATTCAATCGCCGCTTCACTCCATCGACATTTCGGGGTTCACGGTATCGCGAATCCTGATGAAATGTTTTCGACACTTCTAGATGCGAAAATTTGATAGCTCGTGCCAGCTGTCTTCCACTCGTTGACTCCACTGTGGCCCACACACAATTCTTGTACCCGTCGGGATATCGCGTGTCGCAATTTCGTGATTTTCGTTGCAACGTTTTGGAGTTTCGATCCATGAAACCCCGATACACGATTTCACGTGTAAATTCGACGACCCCTATGGCTTGGATCAACGGAATTTTCCCCTCCTGAGATTTTAACCTTTAGAGAATACGCCACCGTATCTTCCCTACACTTCTGGGAGATCTAACGGCCCATGGATTATTGCGAATTCTCCTCGGAGAATACTGACCGTTTGTTTTTTTCTTCGATGATTCCTACGAAATGACTAACTGTTCCTCTGTGGAACTTTCCCTCCTATGTGCAACTCTCAACGCTTCTTGAATCTTCATGGCACCAACTCCTTGTGCTTCCCTTGGTGATGACTCAAAAGTGCTATACCTCCTGAGCTTTTCACCCGGCTTCAAATCCTCAGAAAGAACCCCTTTTGCTTGCACTCCTTGCGGCAACCTTCAAACTTTCAAGTGCTTGAATACTTCGACTTTGTGCACACCTGTAACAACAGTCCTTCAAATCCCACTCAGGTTTGCAACCTTGAACTTCACTTGGCCTGCACACTCCTTGCATGGCTCCTGTAACTGTCTGCACTTCAGGTGAATGAGAACAAAATTTACCTCTATCTAAATCCTCTGTCAATGCACTCTTTGTGGACACTTCAACTGCACTCCTTGCAGGAATTCTCTGGCTCAAATAGAGAAACAATTGAAACTCATTCCTTCTTCCTCTCAGACTTCAATTCAAACATGAAATCATATACACATCATATAAGAGCAAATGTATAACTGGAAGAAAACAATCATGAGCACACCATTAAGCATCAATACACAGAGAACAACACATAGCCATGAATTTGAATTAGAAATATTCTATTAATTCAAATGTCTGTACATGGGTGTTCTTACAAAGCTCTCTACATGCTCTTGCTCTCTTCAACAATGTTGCTTCATAATGTTACAATGCACAATGAGGGTTTCTATATCCCGTTTCCCTCTTGTGCTCTACAACAGTCTAGTCTAGAATGAAATTTCTATCTACCTGCATTAACTACTTTAAATGTCGTCTATCTACTAAGGATGAGAGCTTAAAGGATCAAGGTCCATTTACAATATACAAGTGTGCTTCATATTAATGGTTCATTTAAGATCGTGCAACAACTGCAAGGTGTTTTCAAAATTTGTGCTGACGTTTGTCGAGCTGTCCATTGTCTTCCGGGCTGGCTTGCTCGATGTGGGAGATGCTCTTACATCATACTCCCTCGCTTGAAAAATTTCACGGGCTTCTATCTATGAGATCCTGCACAGTCTGTCCATGCTTCTGTATCTCTGCTTTAGTCTCCCAGCTGGCATCTTCAACTGGATGGTTCTTCCACTTGACCAGATACTCGAAGTACTGCTTTCGCCTGGTCCTTTTGCCAATCTGTTTGTCTAGTATGTGCTCCATCTGTGGCTTCTCTGCAACTAGAATTTGCTTCCGCCACTGGATCATTAGCTGCTAAGTTCCAATCTCTACTTCCTCAGCTCTATATGGGTACAAATCTGAGATATTAAATATCGGAGATATTCCGATCCCATTGGGTAATTCAATATCGTAAGCATTTGCCCCATATTTATTCAAGACCTTGCAGGGTCCAATTTTCTTCATCTTCATCTTATTATATGTTCCTCTCAGGAACCTCTCTTTCCTCAAATGTGCCAAAACCAGATCACCAACCTCAAACTGAAGTTGTCTTCTATGCTGATTGGCTCTGCATTTATATTCCTGGCTTGAATCCAGCAGTCGCTCCTTCACCTAGTTGTGAAGTTCTTTCATCGCCTCAGCGAATTCTTCTTCACTAGTGCTCCTAGTCGCAGTCTGTTCTGAATCCCTCGGTTCAGAAATTCCTCTCGTCTGCATCCCATAGACAACCTGAAATGGACTTTTCCCTGTACTCTGATTCACTAAGTCATTATACGCAAACTCTGCCTGTGGTAATATGTTGTCCCACTGGCTGTGGTGCTCTGCCACCAAGCTTCTCAGCAAGTCTTCCAGACTTTTGTTGACCACTTATGTCTATCCATCCGTCTGAGGATGATACGCTAAACTAAATGCCAAGTTAGTTCCCAGCTTCTTCCATAAGGTCCTCCAAAAATTCCCTATGAATTTAGTGTCTCGATCTGAAACAATGCTCCTTGGCAATCCATGAAGTCGAATGACCTCTTTGAAAAATAGGTTCGCGATGTGAGTCGCGTCACTGGTTTTCTGACATGGGATAAAGTGTGCCATCTTGGAAAATCTATCCACTACCACAAAGATTGAATCAACACCTCTTTGTGTCCTTGGAAACCCCAATACAAAATCCATGCTAATCGCATCCCATGGACTCTCTGGTATGGGCAATGGTTGATAAAACCCTGTATTCTACTTTCTTCCCTTCGAATGCTGGCAAATTCTGCATCATTCCATGAATCTCTTGACCTCTACTCACATTATCGGCCAAAAATATGACTCATTCAGATTCACGAATGTTTTGTCATGGCCAAAGTGCCCTACCAATCCTCCACTGTGTTTCTCCTTTAACAAGTTCTCACTCATGGAGAATTTCGGAATACATAGTCGATTTCCTCTAAACAACAATCCTTCCTGGATCATGTATTCTTCCCATTGGCTTCTATCTCTGAGAACTAAATTCTCAGCTGCTTCATACGCTTCTTTAAAATCCTGATCATCAGCGTACATTTCCCTGAGATCATTAAAACCCAACGTTTTGACTTGGAACTCCTGCAACAACAAACACTTCCTTCTCAAAGCATCAACAACTTTGTTAGCAGTACCAGAAATATGTTTTATCAAAAAAGTGAAATTCTGCATATACTCAACCCATTTGACATGTTTCTAATTCAACTTCTCCTGTTGAGTCACAAACTGCAGTGTATGATTATCATTGTACAATACAAATTCTTTCAGGATTAAGTAATGCCTCCATTTCTTCAATGCCTGTATGATAGCATAAAACTCCTTATCATAAGTGGAATACTTCAATTTCGCCTCATTCAGCTTCTCGCTGAAATATGCGATTGGCCTGTCTTCTTGACTCAAGACTGCCCCGATTGCAAATCCACTTGCATCACATTTCACCTGAAATGTCTTCAGGAAATCTGGCAACACCAAAACCGGTTGTTCCGTAATCTTTCTCTTCAATAGATTGAATCTCTTTTCAGCCTCTACTGTCCAGTGAAAAGACTTATGCCGCTTCTTCACTGTATCCATCATTTTTGCACTGATTCCACTGAAATTCCTAATGAACTTTCGGTAGAAACTAGCCAACCTGTGAAGACTTCTCACCTCAAAGATATTATTCGATGATGGCCAATTCTTAATGACTTTCACCTTGTCTGGATCCATCCTCAACTCTTTCGCCGAGATAACAAGCCCCAAGTAAATGAGCTCTGTCTTCATGAATGAGGACTTCTTCATGTTTATCAAAAGCTTCTGCTGCTGTAGTCTCTGCATCACTGTATCCAAATGCTCCAGATGCTCTGTCACTATTTTACTGTAAATCAGTATGTCATCCAAATATACAATGACAAATTTTCCGATGAACTCCCTCAGGACTTTGTTCATCAACCTCATAAAGGTACTTGGCGCATTTGTTAAGCCAAACATCATAACAAGCCATTCATACAACCCTTCATTGGTTTTGAATGCTGTCTTCCATTCGTTGCCTTCTCTCATACGAATCTGGTGATATCTGCTTTTCAAATCAATCTTTGAAAAGTATTTTGCTCCACTCAAGCAATCCATCAGATCATCCATCCTCGAAAATGGAAATATATACCTAATGGTTATTTTATTTATCACCCTTGAGTCAATACACATCCTTCAGCCTCCATCTTTCTTCGGACTGAGTACCATTGGAACAACACATGGACTCAAGCTTTCCCTGACCAAACCTTTGTCCACTAGCTCCTGGACCTACCTTTTAACCTCTTCATTCTCTTGCGGCGTCAATCTGTACGTGGCTTTGTTTGGCAAACTGGCTCCTGGTATGAGGTCAATATGATGACTCACACTCTTGATCGGTGGCAATGAACAAGGTAGTTCATCCACTATGATGTCAGTGAACTCTTCCAGCAGTTCCTGAACTTCATCTGGTAAATCATCCACTCTTGTGCTAGTCAGAATATTCTTTGGCTTTCTGACCACAAAGAATTGTGGATCCTCCTTCTTCTTAACCTCATTAAGGATTTCCTTCCCACTCATGAGAAGTACTGTGTTTCTTACTCTCGGATTCACCTCCTTATCCTTAATTGGAAGCAACATGTGTGTCCTCCGATTCTTCTCCAGGGTGTATGTGTTCATTCTCCCATCATGAATCATATTCTTGTCATATTGCCATGGTCTACCTAGCAATAGAAGACAAACATCCATGGGAATAACAACACATAAGATCTTATCATTATATCCTCCTATCTTGAATTCAACCAAGCATTGTTTAGTAACAGTTACCTGGTGTCGTTTTTGTAGCCACGAAACTCTGTATGGGCTTGGATGATCAGTCGTCCCTAGCTCCAGCTTCTCTACCATCTCTGTAGATACAAGGTTATCCGTGCTACCACTTTCTACGATGACCTTGCATACCCTATTCTTGGTCTTGCAAGAAGTCCTGAAAAGTTTGGTCCTTTGGACTGAACTCTCCACCTCCTTCTCAGGTGTCAAAAGGACTTTTTGCATCATCAACAATCTTCTGCCTTCTCTGTCTTCTGCCTCAACATCCCGCCTCTGCGCCTTGGTGATGTGAGCTTCTCCAATGTCCTTCTTTTTCTCTGGACACTCATAATACTTGTGCCCATTCTTCCCGCATGTGAAGCATGTAATGACTCCACCTCTTCCTCTTCCTCTACCTCTAGTACGAGGAAAAATGTTGTTGTCAGCATAATCTCCCTTCTGTTCATTATGCTGTCCTCTTTGTTCAACATATGGCCCTCTCTGTGAGGTTCCACCTCTCTCTGTATGAGTCTGAGGTTTCTTCCATTCCTCCTTGGTCTTTTGGTATTTGTCCTGGGCAACCACTTTGCCTCTGGGATGACTTCAGCCTCGACCCCTCTGACTCTATTTTTGGCTTAGCTTCTCCTCAGTGTTCAGAGCCATCTGATAAGCATCTTCCACCATTCAGATGGTAACCATGCTAATAACATTCTGGATATCATATCTCAGGCCATTCATATATCTAGCAACTTTTTCATCATCGCTCTCTCGATGACCTGCCTTGATGTTCAGTTTATAGAATTCCTCAGTGTATTCTTTCACTGTCATCAGCTTCTGTCTTAGGTTCTGCATCCTCCTGAATAGAGTAATTTGATAATCCTTGGGGATGAATTTTGCCTTCATCTTCGCGATCATTCTGTCCCAGCTCTTGATCTTCTGCTTTCCCTTGTAGTGTCTGTCAGATTGTAGTTCATCCCACCACAATGCTGCATGTTCTTTTAAGCGTGTGACATCATGCTTGACTTTCTTATCTTCTTCGACATCTTCATAGTTGAAGTATGTATCTAGAGCTCTAATCCAGTCTAGAAGCTCCTCTGCATCCAAGTTTCCCTCGTAAACTGGAATGTCCATCTTTGCTCTTGCACCCATCCTGGCAATAGCTTTGATCAAACGCTCGTTTGATGCATCTTCGACTGCAACTTCTTCTTCGTGTTCAGCCTCAATCTCACTTTCAAAATCACTGCGATCCCCTACACTGGCTGTGCGTCTTTGTGCTGTCTCCATGTCTTCGAGTCTTGCTCAGAGATCACGCATTTGTCTCTCCATGACTGGATCTCTCATCTGCCTACCTCTTCTTCGTTGCGCTTCCTTATCCTCTAGATCAAGTGATTTTCTATCTATTCTTGGTGGCATAGTAAATTCCCTTTCTCTGCTACAGAAAGCAAAGAATCTTTCTGTGCTCTGATACCAAACTGATGCAGTCGCGCCCGCAGGCATGCCCGCTCATAGAATCTTCTCTTTCCTCAGCCCGAAGAACACTAACCGGTCCTTCTGTTGCCCTATCGGGAAATTTGCACCCAAATAACTCTTCACACAATCCCCCTCTCTTTACTTATCAGGGAATAGGACTTCGTGACTTCGCGAGGTCAGTGGTCGAGCGCTGCACTGTCGAATCCCTGAGACCCGATACAATTCAACGTTGACCCTTCCTTTGCCCTATAGGGACTTCTTCTATCACGATTTCACCACTCACGATGCCAAACAACTTGTATCCCCGACTCCCAATGATCGATGCACCGAAACTCCGACACACGTGCGAGTTGACTATTCAATCGTCGCTTCACTCCATCAACATTTCAAGGTTCACGGTATCGCGAATCCTGATGAAATGTTTTCGACACTTCTCACTGCGAAACTCCGATAGCTCATGCCACTTGTCTCCCACTTGTCAACTCCACTATGGCCCACACACAAATCTCGTACCCATCGGGATATCGCGTGTCGCAATTTTGCAATTTTCGTTGCAACGTTTTGGAGTTTTGATCCATGAAACCCTGATACACGATTTCACGTGTAAATCTGATGGCCCCTATGGCTCGAATCAATGACTCTGCCCCTCCTGAGATTTTAACCTTTAGAGAATACACCGCCATATCTTCCCTTCACTTCTGGGAGATCTAATGGCCCACGGATTATCACGAATTCTCCTCGGAGAATATCGACCGTTTTTTTTTTTCTTCGATGATTCTTGTGAAATGACTCACTGTTCCTCTGCAGAACTTGCCCTCCTGCGCGCAACTCTCGATGCTTCTTGAATCTTCACGACACCAACTCCCTATGCTTCCCTTGGTGATGACTCAAAGGTTCTATACCTCCTGAGCTTTTCACCTGACTTCAAATCCTCAGAAAGAACCCCTTTTGCTCGCACTCCTTGTGGAAACCTTCAAACACTTTCAATTGCTTGAATACTTCGACTCTGCACACACCTGCAACAATAGTCCTTCAACTCTTTCTCAGGTTTGCAACCCTAAACTTCACTTGGCCTGTGCACTCCTTGCATGGATCCTGTAACTGTCTTCACTTTGGGTGAATGAGAACAAAAGTTACCTCTATCTGAATCCTCTGTCAATGCACTCCTTGCGGACACTTCAACTACACTCCTTACAGGAATTCTCTGGCTCAAATAGAGAAACAATTGAAACTCATTCCTTCTTCCTCTCAGACTTCAATTCAAACATGAAATCATATACACAGCATATAAAAGTAAATGTATAACTGGAAGCAAACATTCATGAGCACACCATTAAGCATCAATACATAGAGAACAACACATAGCCATGAATTTGAATCGGAACTCTTTTATTAATTCAAATGTATGTACATGGGTGTTCTTACATAGCTCTCTGCATGCTCTTTCTCTCTTCAACAATGTTGCTTCATAATGTTACAATGCACAATGAGGTTGTCTATATCCCATTTCCCTCTTGCGCTCTAGAACAGTCTAGTCTAGAATTAAATTTCTATCTACCTGCATTAACTACTTTAAATGCTGTCTATCTACTAAGGACAGGAGCTTAAAGGCTCAAGGTCCATTTACAATATAAAAGTGTGCTTCATCTTAATGGTTCATTTAAGATCGCGCAACAACTTCAAGGTGTTTTCAAAATTTATGGTGGTGTTTGTCCAGCTGTCCATTGTCTTCCGCGCTGGCTCGCTTGATGTGGGAGATGCTCCTGCATCACGAAGAAGGAGAATTCACTGTGACTATGAAGAGAGATAGGTCTTGTCCTATCAATCCTTTGGCTACTCATGTTGTTTATGCCAAGGGTAATATGGAAAGTATCACTGAAACAATACCTATAAATCTCTCCAGAACCCCTGGCGTCATAGAAAATGTTTTTGTCGGAGCATACTGCTCCCTCGAGGAGATACCCGACATCAACCCACAACGTGTCGATCATGAGATAACTTTGTTGTTTTTCAAGCTCACTTTGAGATCCGAAAGCAACATCCAGTGAGATTGCATTTATTCTTTTCGATCTCGTCTGGATTAACTGAGAAAAGTAACCTCTATGGGTCCTCTTTTAAACCCTTTTCAGACCCTCTAAACATGAAAATATTGTCGAGCGATCTTGTGGCCTTTCATGCTTGTTAAACTGAAATTTGAAGTCACGTCTATCCGACGGCAGTTTAACCCTTTTTCGGTCCAGACGGTCAATTGTACGAACAAAGGTATACTCTAAGGAACTTCCGTTCTCTAGAAGAGTACCCTCACGTATAATTTTACCCCTTTTTCAGGCCTAAGGGACTAAATTTACAAAAAAGGAACCCCCACGGAGTCCATAGTTAAGCTCTTTTCAAACTCCCTAAAATTGAAAAGATCACCGAGTGATCTTAATCTTTCACACTAGTTAAAATGGTCCAGAAGAACATTCCTGATGGAGTCCATAGTTAAGCTTTTTTTAGACTCCTTAAAAGTGAAAGAATGGCTGAGTGATCTTGTCTGTACCACACTTGTTAAAATGGTTTTGAATAGACGTCTGGTCGGTGCTAGTTTACCCCTTTTTCGAGCCAACTAGACTACTTTCGAAAAAGGTACACCAATGGAGTCTCCTTTTATGCTTTTTCAGACTCTCTAAATATGAAAAACCATCGACCTTACCTTCTTTGGGCTCGTTAAAATTACATTGAAGGATGTTAGCATTGTGTGTTTTATTAAATCACATTTGCATACCTGCGTCTTTGGCCTAATGTCGGCTCCATGTTGCTCTCAATTGAACCATATGAAGCATGCCTTATATACAAGCCCTGTAGCACTTTGCCTTTGCGTCTTGACACCTTTGGCCCCTGGAGGATTTTTCCCGAGTGTCCTTTTCTTGCATATGTCCCTTTTCCCTGAGCATCCCTGTGTTCTGTGCGCTTGGAACTAGTATGTTTGTGACACTTGATTCTCCTTTGTAACGTAACATTCTTTTATTATTTTTCCAAAATTATTGAAAAAGACAAAAAAAATCAAATATACCCCAAAAAGAGGAAGGGAAAATTATTTTCTTTATTGGTAGCATAATGAGTCGCCCTTGGATAAAGCACATCTGTCCATTTTTTCATCAAACCCTGAGATTTATTATGACCTTAGGAAGCTTTTCTCGCTACATAGAGCTGTGTCCTCCTCTGTTTGGTTGTTCTTCCAAACATATGGAGAGTTTTCATTGCCTCCTGCCTCATAAACTTATGTTAATGCCATGCTGCTCGAGTCTCATCATTTGTCATGCTGTTGTCCAAGGGAAGTTTGTCACCAATCCTGAGTTGGCCCCTCTGCATTTTATCTCTTGCCCTCATACCTGGCCATCCTGAACGTCCAATCAAGTCTTTGTTTGAAATCATTAAAGCCTTCAATCTGATCATCAAGATTCTCTATTCCATGACCGACGAGCCGTTGAAGACCTCTAGGTAGTGAAGTCGTACACTCATATTACACTCCTACCCAAGTTTTGAATATTTTGAAGTTGTTTCTCGAGCTCTAAAGACCTCATCTCTAGCCATCAAGCTGTATCAGCTTCTAGAAGATGGATACTCTACATGTATATCTTTTTTATTTCGAGACGTAGCTCCGTTGTGTACTGTTCACGGCTACACTTTATATAGTTATATGACATGGATCTATAGTGTATTTGATTGGTAGCCATGCATTTATTCTATCGCAAGCATGAGTATGCTCCCCTCAGTGAGACATTTGTTATTTTTTAGACGAAGCCTCCCGATTCCTGGTTCCTGGGCTCACTTGTTCGGCACATCAGTAAAGATTGGTAATGTATTTTGGCCATCAGATTCTCTTCTGACCTCACACATTAGGGGGCATCTATTATAACCCTAATTTGCACCATACATGCTTACCTGGCATCAGGCCATCTCATAGCCCTTCTTTGCCAAGCCACTACTAAACAACTCTTCTTAAAAACTCCATTTTTAAAAGTCCACTCTAGCTGACCCACTATAACCTACGTTGATCTACAGTGTCCACACTAGCTGGCCCACTACAGCCTGAGTGGACCTTCAGAAGCATGAAAAAAGTAAATTTGACGATGAAACACATAGCTTTGGGTGAGTTAACTGAACCTTCCGGCCATGGATGGTTGAGGGTTCACCCAAATACCTAGCTTCTTCTAGCCTATAAAAGAAGGGGTAGGGCTACCATTTGGAGGAGGAGAATACAGTAAAGAAACTCTACTCAATTTTATATTCCTATTGTCCCAACCCTTTATCCATCCGTGTGCAAGGAGTAATACAGAGCAAAGAAGTTGGAGGACATTTGAAGAGGAGCCCAGGATCAAGTTCGTAGAGCGGTGGCCGGTATCGACATTTTGTAAGTTGTTGATTCATTCAAAGTAATAAAGAAATGATTTTCTCGTCCAAATTCATGAGTTCTTCATAGATTGATTAAATATATGTTTGAATCTCTAACCCATTATTCTATAGGTAAAATGCATGAGTAGTTTGTTGCTTGTTTTGTATACAGGTTAGCTTTGGAAGGAGAGCTACTAACAAGGGATTAAGTGCAAAGAGGGATCAACATCGAATGCCTGGAACAAGGTATGTTGGTCTAACCATGTTTTTACTAAAAAGAAATGGGGTTTAAGTCTGGGGATAAATGTATAAAGTAGATTTCTTTCGGTCATATCTGCATGCATAAGATAACCCTATTTGCTAGTCCATAAGGGAATTTCCGTCACAACAACAGGAAACTATGTAGTCCGACAGGAGAAAATACAACACCGGTGGGTGAATAAGAATGCTAAACCAAGGAAGTAGTTCGATGCACAGAATGAAAAGGAGATATTTAAGCAAGCCAGACATGAATTTCAGAAGGATGACATGGCATCGACGTCAACTGCCCAACAAAGAAAGGAAGCACCAGAATACGAGATGCCTCCATTATTGGATCATACCAACGAAATGCAACCCATGGGACAAGTAAGTACAATTAAAGGTTTTTTGAAATCATGTGTAAAAGTATTGAATGATCCATCATATGTCAAAATATTGCAAAACATATTAGAAATATGTAGTATAGAGACAGAAGGAAAACTAGAACAAAAACACCTACATACAACGAGAAGAACAAGTAGGGAGTTTAGACTGAATGCCAACATCAAATATTTTAACATGGGAGATATCATACTAGATATAGGATCTGAAGTTAATGTATTACGAAAGAAGACATGGCAATGCATGGGAGAGCCCACATTAGGATATTCACCTGTTCAATTGAAACTAGCAAACCAACACAGAGTCCTACCAGTTGGTAGACTGAAAGGAGTGATAGTAGACCTAGATGGAGTGTGCACTAAAGCAGACTTTGAAGTCATTGAAATAGTGGATGACACAACACCATATCGAGCGTTTCTTGGTTTGGATTGGGCGTTTGACAATCAGGCCATGATCAATTTAAAAACATGAAAAATGACATTTGAGTCAGGAGAAAATAGAGTCATTGTGCCCCTAGACCCATCAGAAGGGGAAATATTTGTAGAACCAACTTTCTTAGACTTAGAAGAAATCAACCAGTTGTACAGAACAAATGCATGCAATGAGGATTACATAAACCCAAATGCATATGGGATACTCAGTTGGCCAAGCATTACATCATGTGCTACAGACTCATATATAGGCTTAGAAAACTTTTAACAAAGGCTAGATGAAGTTTCCACAAGAAGATGCACAAGAATAGACCGCGTAGTAAGATGGGTAGGCACGAAGATAAGGAAACCACCCAGTTTCCACGAAATAAACGATCTAGAAGCATTCTTGGCGTAGTACGAAGATGAATTTTTAGAGAATCATAGACTATTAGCACTTGATATAACACTCAAGTCCACACCTGCAAGATGGTGGGGTGCACACAAAGAGACAATCAAATATTGGTACCAATGTAAGAGGTTAATGTGCATAAGGTTCGACGCAGACCAGAAAAACAACAAGCAGAAGAAGTATGATGGATAGGGGGCACCAGTGAAACACTTGGAGAAGTGCAGAACATTGTGGAAAAATACACCCACAGAGGAATGGCATCATCATTTCATACACACCCTAGAGGGCATACCAGGGAACTGGTATACAAACAAGGAACTGCGCAAAGGAACTGCAAGCTAGACGGTATTGCAACAAAATTTTACAGTCACTTTTTCATTCGAGTGTGAAAACCTCAACATAGATGAACCCCTTAAACATATATGAGGGGTGATATTCATCAAGGAAACACAAGTCGAACTCATAACAGAAGAAAAACAACGAGACAAACAGACATTCAAACAACTGTTGTCATGTTACCACGTGCAGGAGGAAGCACTAGATGAAGATGATCCACACGATATTTAGAGCGAGGAAGCAGAAGGTGAAAGAGAAGTAGAGAGCCCACCTATAGAATTAGAATTCATTTTTTCACTGATCAAGGTAAATAATGTCAGCATTGGGACAATTGAGAATCCCAAAATGGCTAGCATTGGAGATTCATGGGATGAGCAAACAGTAGAAAGGATAACATAGTTACTGTGCGAGTAAAATAACCTATTCCCCACAACATTTATAGAGATGAAGGGTATAACAAGAGAGCTAGGAGAAATGAATATACCACTCAGAGTTGAAGCGATACCAATTAGACAACAACCATACAGATTGAACCCGATATATAAGCAGAAAGTCAAAGCTGAGATTGACAGGATGCTCGAAGCCGGAATCATAGAACCAGTGGAAGAATCAGAATGGATAAGCCCAATGGTAGTTCAGGAGAAAAAACAAAGAGGGATAAGGATATGCATTGAATTGAGGAATTTGAACGATGCATGCCTACATGACCCATTCCTTACACCTTTCACGTATGAAGTGTTGGAGAACATAGGAGGACACGAAGTTTACTCATTCATTGATGGATTTTCAGGCTACCACCAAGTCAAGATAGCACAGGAAGACATATATAAGACCACGTTTTCTATAGAATGGGGATCCTACCAGTAGACAGTCATGTCATTTGGATTGAAAAATGCACCCGCAATATTTTCTAGAGTAGTCATCGCCGCATTTAAGGAATTCATCCACCAGTTTCTAGAGGTATACTTGGATGATTGGATAGTCTATAGTTTGTTGAAATACCATGTAGAGGTCTTACGAACGATGTTAGAAATATGTAGGCAGTTCCAGATATCATTAAACATAAAAAAAATGTATATTCAGAACACCGTTTGGGATACTATTGGGCCATATAGTATGCAAACAAGGTTTATTATTAGATCCTGCAAAGATTGCAGTAATCGTTAACTTGTCATCACCAAAAATAGTCTGGCAACTAAGAGAGACATTGGGACACACATGATACTACATAAATTTTATGAAAGGGTACACATAGATTACTGCACAAATGGAGAAACTGTTAAGAAAAGATACAAAGTTTCAACAGAACGATGACTGTCAACATGGAATGGATTCACTAAAAGAAAATATGGTCACCACGCCGATACTAGTATTTCTAGACTGGGAGAAGACATTCCATGTGAATGTAGATGCATCAACCATAGCACTTGGAGCTATCTTGGTGCAGCCAGGAGCAGGATATTTGGATCACCCTATAGAATTTGTGAGCATAAAGCTATCAGAATCAGAACATAGTGACAACACCATAGAAAGGGAAGGCCTAACTATGGTCTACACACTTCAGAAGTTCATACATTACTTATTGGGAAAACACTTTAAGATGTTCACAGATCACTCAACCCTTAAATACCTAGTCAAAAAGCCAGTGTTGGGGGGGAGAATCTATCGAAGGTTACTACTGTTTCAAGGATTTGATTTTGAAGTAATAGTCAAGACAGGAAAATTAAATGCAGGACCTGACCACCTATCAAGGGTCACAAACAGAAAAAAACCTATGAATTTACGTGGAAACTTGTTGGATGCACAGTTATTTTCAGTCCAGATCACTGGTGAATACTTTGCAGATATCATTCAGTACTTGAGCACAGGTACTGCGCTGTAGGAATACAATATCGTACAGAAGAAAAACCTGGTATTTCAGGCTGTAGACTATCAACTGATTATAGGACACTTATACAAAATGGGTGAGAATAGAATCTTGCAAATATATGTGTTAGAACACGAAAGACCAAGAGTTGTAGAACAATCCCATGAGGGAATAGAAGGAAGACATTATGCAGGAAATCGATCAATATCAAAAGGAGATCGAGAATCTCTGAGAGTATCTCACACCTACCACTCCACCAGAGGTAAGGGAGCAAAGGAAGTAGGAGGCAACATAGAAACTATAAGATATAGAGAGACAGGTCAACACATCATCTGACTTGTTCAACAATGCAACAAAGATTTGGATGAAGATAGAAGAGGATCAACAAGTACAGCAGTGGGATAAGGAATAAGAGAGGATAAGAACAACTATCTAGGACCTCAAGCAGAGGCAGAATATAATGTCCATGACAGAGCGTGTCAAAGGGGCACATGATATGGAGAAACTACAAGCATAACTCACCATTGCGCAAACACATAAAAAGGAGTGTCAGCCTCAAATGGAACCTCTTTAAGAGTGCATAGCAGAAGTCATTTCACAGGAAGAGCAAGCCAAGACATATATGGCACATACCCAGACAGAGTGTGCAGAATTGATCAATGACGAAATTGCATTCCAGATAATAGACACACTCAAGAAGAAGACCACACAGGCTCAAACGCAAGAAACTAAGCTCAAGGAGAAGTTCCAGGTGATCACCAGGGAGATCGATGAAGCGCACAAAGGTTAGGTGGATTAGGACGAGCCACATGTTAGTGTTGGGGGCTTGTTGGAAGCAAGACAAAGCTGAAAGAAAGGTGATTTTGGGAAAGAAGGCATGCACAAGGAAAGCGATAGATGGAAGGAAGAGAAGCACACGCTCATGCATGGAAGACCTAACGATGTTAGGGTTAGGTTTTTTGCAATGTAATGGATGAAGAGATAAAAACATATAAATATAGATTCCTAGGTCTCATAGAAGGGCCGTTGTTGTAGTAGTTTTTGTTATTGTTATTGCTAATATAGAGAACCAGATACAAGGAAGCAAATGCGATGTAATATTTTGATATATGACCTAATTTTGTAATATGTTGAGCTATAGAGGACCGAGGAGGGTATATATTGAGGGTTAGATCACAGGATGAGGATCCTGGTGCGATCTAGTCTGCCTCACAATAGATCTCAACCCAAGTGAGGAGAGTTGTAAAGCGCATGGCGCTAGAGTTCAGAACTACTATAATAAAAGAGATAAGAGCTAGATATTTGTGGACGTAGCCCAAGAGGGGGTGAAACATGGTAACACATCTGTTATGTGACTAAATACATGTGTTCCTTTATTGTCTTCAGTAGTTATTTGATATGCTGAATGAATGAGTTGTTATATTTACTTCTTATTCCTAAATGGTAGTATATTGCATTAACCAGTTATAATAGAACTCTCAGTATATAGTTCTCATATTCCCTACTCAATCCTAGGATTCAAACACATGAGTATTGTAGACACCCATCAAGACTATCTCGGGTGAGACAATGTAGAGCACCTTGTGTGCTGCATTGCCTTCTGGTTTACCAGGAGGGCCGATAATTTTTTAGAGGATTTGTTGGAACCCTGAACAATCATCAACCCTGGGTCACACAAGTTGAAGATACATACTCAGACATAATAGATAAACAACTAGCAAGTATCTAACAAATAATTTCTAAACTTTTGTAAAGAAGAAACCGTTGTCAAACCTTCCATTTCAGTTGTAGGATAGTTGCACTGAGCCTAGGAAAGATTTCTGTTAGCAAAGTAGACAAGATGATTGAGATTTCCTTCCCATGGTTGTGCCATAATAGCACCCAATGCAATCACAGAGGCATCAATGTGCACATGGAACTCAATTTTCCATTTAGGATAAGTTAAAATAGGTGAAGTAATCAACTTCTCTTTTAGCAGGTTGAACGCTTTATCATAGTCACGAGTCCAACCAAATTATTCGTATTTCTTTAGTAGTTGTTACAAAGGTGCTATTATACTTGTGTAATTCCTAATAAACCTACGATAGTATAAAATATGGCCCAAAGTAGTCCACAACTATTTGGAAGTGGTAGGAGGAGGCATATTGAGAATTACTGCAACTTTGTAGGATTGACTAGCACTCCTTCCCTACAAACTATATGTCCTAGAAGATTCCCAAAGGGTACACAAAAAACACATTCTCTTAGATTAAGGGAAATATGTAGTTTTTTGCAGCGATCCAACATCAGCCATAGTAGTTTGATGTGATCCTTGAGTAAGCTATACATAGTCCAATCATCTAGGTATACCTCGAGAAACTTATGAATGAATTTGTGGAATGCTGCAATAACTATTTGAGAGAACACAACTGCGACATTGTTTATCCCAAAAGGAATAACATTATAGCTAAATGATCCCCACTTGGTCATGAAGGTATTATTTTTCTTGTCTTCTTTGGCAATTTGAACATGGTGGTATCCAAAAAAACCATCTGCAAAGGAATACACTTTGTTTGCTACTACTTGATCGAGTACCTCATCGCTAAAGGGGGTAGGAAAAAGCTCATGTACACAAGCAGTGTTTGGGATTCTTTATTCCACATAAACTCATATATCCTCCGTACCTTTATTGGTTTGTATGATGATATGAGTGATCCATTTAGACTTATCGACAAGGAAAATCAATCCAACTCCCACCATCCTATCAATCTCCTTCTTTACTTTCTCTTTGACTCTGGGGTTCAAATGACATGTCATGTGTTTAATTGGTCTTGAGTCAGGATTTAAATCTTTCTTCATCTCTCCTAAATCTCCCTTAATACCCTTTTAGTTATGAGAATCTTGTAGGGATTAGATCATCATATTCTGCAACAAATCCTGTATCTCTGTCACAGTCTACTCATCCCAGTAATCCCCTGTGGAAGCTAGCTTAGGGTGGTTTCACTCCCTATGTTTATTTTTCACAACTTCAAGGGTTTATAATAAGATATATTGACATCATATGACTTAGTGTCGTGCACAACTCTAGTGGCTTTTGATTCTTTAAATGTCAAATTCCTAATATCTTTTAGGCTTTCAGGGTCTCTTGGGTCTTAATAAATTTTACTACAAGTTAGAGGTATTCATGCAGGGGATGGGTAAAGTCCATGATGAATGAGGTTTTCATGTTCAAGATATATGGTTGGAGGATGTATAGGATTAAATTCATCCGTAAAAAGAATTTTCTTAATCTGTTTCAAAGCTAGATTGATTTCAGGGGACTTACCTGAGAATAAGAAGTCTTGGCAGAACCACTTTTGAGGGATTTCCCAGCAAGCGGTCTATTGTTGAGCCCCTTCATGTATATACCAAGTAGTTGGAGCATTTCCCAAAGAGTGATTAAACTTATGTACCCAAAACTCGGGAGGCAGTTGCACAAATTCGCATACCTGAATACAATGCACAACATGCTCTTGTGGATTAGAAAACCCATCGTATGCTACCAAAGTTGAGGTCTGAATATTTGCTTCCTTCTCCTGATTCAGATAAGTAACCTGTGAGGGGGGAACAAAGCAATGTTGGATGACATGCTTTACTTCATCCCAGAAAGATAAAGTACTATTGTGGGTGGCCGACCATCTTGCTGAAGGTGATCTTAATGCAACATCAAGTACAATAATTATTTTCTCCGACGCAAATTTATCCTCCATCTCAACAAGAAAGCTATGTAAATATGAAGTGCCATCATAAACAGGGTAGTCTCTAACCTCTTATCCAATCCACCTGGAAGCTCTAATAATCACACAACGCCATAAGAAGTTCTCATATCTCCATTGTTTCTAGTGGTTAAAAGTTACCTCTAAATCTTCCCCTGTAGATTGAATACTTCACCAACTTATCGAGTTGTCTGTAGTAGGATTAATATAGTTTGTTCACTTTCCTATAGGCAGAGTGTAGAGCTGATCCAAGGTATCTTCTTCCATATTTTCTACGATCAGATCCATATATCGAGGTCCTTGGTAAGGTTTTAGTTTATGGGTTACTTTCATACCATCTTATTCAAAAGTGATGATTTCCTTATTAAAGTCTCTGACAATGAAATTATCATAAGCCCAGTCGATGCCTAATGGAGCTGGGTATGTGTCCTTTTCCCCCATGATTTTTATGACCTCAAAGTCTATGAATGTTTTAATGCCATCTAAGTTTACTTCTACATTTCGTATCCTCCCAACATGATAGATATTGTATTTATTAGCCATTCACAATTGAATAGGTGAATAAAAAATCTTGGCATTACCCATGGCTTCTTAAGTTTTCTTTGGTAGTATGTTGATGTCAGATCCGAAATCTAGCATACCATCGCTAATTTTTGAGTCATCGATATGGGCATTTAGTCAAAATTCTCTTCTAGATATTCGCTTCCTCCTTTGTATTCTACCTGTATGTCTCTCTGGAAGATTAACAACAATTATCTAATCTCTGTCTCTTCAACCTCCATAGTCCCCTTTAACATATTCTGCAACTCCTTGGTGAGTCGTTCGTCATCCAAAATGTCATAACATAATCAGAGAAACATGTCAATAGTCGTTTGAGGTCTCACCGGAGAATCCTTCTACACAACCAAATTTTTTACATGGTTGGATTGTAGTACAAGAATTGGTTCTTCAAACCTTGGTGATGTAGGAATAAAAAAACATCAGAACATCTTCACAACATCCTTAAATAATTTTTTCTGTGCAATGGGGTCATATTTAACATCTTGTGGTACTACCTTGTGGATATTACTTTGGGTCAGTTTATCAACATTGGCACCCGTCATTGTTCCTCCTTGAGTAATAATATTAATATTGGGTTCCTTTTCTTCATTGACAGTTTGGGGCTCAGAATTTATCTAGTTCTCACCTCGCTGCCTTGCACGATATTCCCACTTCACGATCAACTCAGGGAAATCCTCATTGGTGGGTGTTGTTTCTATATTGGGAACACCAAGGACATCTTGGAAGAGGAAAATATCTAGAAAGATGTTCCTAGTCATCACAATTATAGCAATGATATGGTCCTCTCCCACCATTTTTCCTGCCTCAATTTTCATATCCTTCTCTAAGGCTTCCCTCAAAGTGGTTATCCTCTATTGGGTTAATGAAATACAAGTTAATGGTAAAATTTCCTAAATAAACCATTCTCGTCAGTGGTATTAATGGATGGGGTTTTCTAATTTCCTTATCGCATCCATAAACCCTTGGTTATACTCCCAATAATATTCCCCATCTCTCTCTTTAATCTCCCACAACTTAGAGAGGGCCTACTGTTTTGATTGGTGTAAACATAATTCTACTATGAATCGTTGTTTGACTTGATCATGAGTGAAATCATGTCCTCGAGGATTGCCTAGTTCAATGGATTTAATATACCATTTTAATGCTCGATCCCTTGACATGGTTTGGAACTCAACTAGTTTGTTCACATCTAAAGTTCCATGAGACCTCCATATCGTCTTACAAAAAAACCAATGGTGTTCGACATCCTCATCCCATTTACCCCAATATTCTGGGTATTGGGTGAGGGAATCGACATGTTGATGTGCCATTGAAGGACTTGGGGACCCTATTAATATAAATCCTAAAGGTCCTAGTTGTGATATAACTAAATAACTTTCCACACTACTACTACTGCTACTGCTCGAACTGGTTGGACTAGAATGAGGAGAAATGACATAAATTATGGGAGAGTTTATTGTAGAATTTAATGGATTTGTATATTATGCTGAGGGACTAGGATATCCAAGGTCGGTTCGTGTGTATTCGATATGGGATTATTTAAACAAGGGGGTAGCATTAGGAGGCCATATCATATCATGTCATGTAGGGTACTTCACATCTTTGGGCGCAACAGGAGTTGATTCTCCCACAACTCCTTCAAAGGTTACAACTGAGTCTTTTTCCTTGGTGATGACTCTTATCTTGATTCTTTCTTCCAAATTTTATTCACATTGTCTACTCTCTCTAGAACTCTCACCTTTCTCTCCAAACCTCTCCTTCAACCATAGGATAACCAACCTTCCACTTGTCTGCAACTCCCTCAACTTCTCTAACTCTCTTTTATGACTCTTCTCGAAGTCGATCTCCTTCTACGACTGATTAGGCCTCTTCATCAACTTTCACATCCATTTTTTGCATCACTTTTCTATCACCACAACCCTTTTCTGAGCCCTCTCTTCTCTGACACTCTTCTCAGAATCCCCCCCCATACCTCAAGAAATTTTGTATCCTAACTCATGAACCATCTCTTGAATCACCCTCCCCTCAGGTTCAAGGGTTTTATGATGCCATTTCAACCGAATGAGTTGAAAACATTCCCTCTTCCGCCAATAAGATCTTAATCCACAATGAGATTTCTTGCAACAGTCTTTCTCAATCTCCCTTGTAGAATATTGCTTCTGCCTTTGAAAAATACTGGTGGTTCTCTATGGAAAATTCAATAATGTATCCATACAAGGTAGTATGTTCCCAAAAATCCACAACTCAAGAAATCTGATGATCCAACTTATGCAGAGATGCTAGCTGCTCGATGGTCCAATTAAATATTCTCTTGACGTGATATTTAAATTTTGGTGCTTCTTGAAATTGGTCGAGCCACTGAAAGAATTCTTTTGGAAATTAGATCCAGAATATTCTATACTAATTGTTGGTTGGTTTAGAATACAAGACAATGTACTTCACAACTCTCAAACTTTTATATCATAACTTAGCTTCTTGAAATATGAACTTGTTGCACCTTATTTCCCACCAAGCCTCAACATCATACTTGAATATGTGATGCTACATCCTCTGGCAAATCACTTAAAAGTTGGTCCTGAGAACATAACCATTTGTTGGTGCAAAATTGGAGACCGGGGTTCTCAGAAGTTACCAATAAATATATCATTGTAGTCTAGTAGTGGTGACATATGTGACCTTCCTCAAGGAAAGGAGGTCTCACCTGAAGCAGAGTCGATACTTATGTATGATAACATGAGTTAACAAGGACACACCATTAGATCAAAATAAATACAATATAGAACCATATTTCAAAGACGAGAGATCACATCATTAGAATTCTTAAACTAGTAAATGCATCAGATAGTCCATGTTGTGCATCATAAAGATAAACACATACATTACAAAATATTATTAAAAAATATCACAATGATCAATTACACAGATCATGATAGATTGTGCAATAAAGAGATCAAGCATCCATACAAATAATAATAAATTTTTGGTGCCCGAATACTCCTTCATGTATTTTCAAATCACATCGCAACATACATAGAGTACTTCTTCCATAACATGACTTATACAACATAATCAATAATTAAGTATCCAATTTGGACTCTCAGAATTCTGTGCAAGCACAATTGATTCCTCAAAAATACCTTACAATGGCTTATCATAGTAGATAGTAATGGATAAATATTAATCACATAACAAAAGAGCGACTCAAAAAAACTCAATAGCATACCAACATCAATCTGACAATAATTCGACAAAAATAACCTATCAATAACTTAACAATGACAAAAAAAATTTCCCATTACATGTTCCCATATTTATTCCTTTCCCTTAGGTATTTCTTTGGCTTGTTTTGTCCGCTAATGTTTGTTATTGATTCCACTTCCTTTCTGCATGCACTCGAAGGTTCTGGCTCTTTTCTATGCTCTTCCAGCTAGTGCATGAATTTTTTACTTTCTAGAACAATGCTAGTTAGATTTCTGCCACTTAAGTCTATCGCTGATGTACTGAATTATTCTACAAAACTTTAACATTTTTGCAAAACTGAGCGGTCTTCAAAATGGAGGGCCTAACATATGCATACTCATTTCTAGTCTATGGGCGAGTCCCACTCTTACTCGGTGCAACTCACTTGTATACTTAGAGAAATTGTTACCAGTATTAACACTTAGTAATTTAAGGATATGTCCATGAACATGTGAAACAAAGAGAACACATATGAAATGAGCAAGAAACACAAACATATAGTGCACGCATCACAAGACATGCCTAACACTCGACTAAGTCTTAGTATTGTGAAACCGTTACAATATAAGCACTTTCGTCTTGGTTTAGAATATGGAAGAGTCACACAACTCACCACACCTCACCAAGACACTCATATCCAGATTCATCACACCAAGACTCCCCCATTGAAATATATTTCAGAACTCTTGTGATGTGAACTAGACGTGCACCCTCCATAGACTCACCGTCTCTTCTCTATCACACGACTTCATATAGACCTGCGGTTATGTCTCATAGCAAGCCTCACCCAGACCCATGACAAGACTTCCCCAAGATCCAAGTCACCCTTCCTACTAGACTTGACCCAGAGAAGGTTTCCCCAACTTTGTCCAAAGAATCACCTCAAGCTAGCACAAGTCCTCCCATGTGGAACGACTTGGTTCCTTGAGGGATCTCACCCCTCTCTATTTGAATATGCCTCAAAA
>ML777886.1:223661-315305 GCA_009831015.1 Picea engelmannii
ACGGAGCTAAACACTATGATGACTCTAAGCCTATTGTAATGTTGTGCCACTGTCTGAATATACACATAGTCTTTATGAGTCTGTAGTATGAAGGATTCATGCATTGTGCCCTAGTTTGTATTATTGAGAAGTTATATGAAGAACTATTGAAACTCGATTGTTTCCACTTATGGCTTCCTTGATGTGTGCTCTATGTTTTAGTTGAATGGAATGAAAGGAATAATAATTTCATTATTGTTCTGATATACTTGGGGCCTATTATACATTTTTTATTTATGTGTGTGTATAGTTTTATTTCTCATTCCTTATGAGTTATTATATATGAACTGCACTTATATCAGTTGAGATGGATCCTTGTATTTTTATCCTTCATCCCTGTCACAAGAGCTTATGGTCTCTGTGATCTCCTCTACATATTGGTGAGACCTTCCTTGGCCATGGCTGATGATTGATATGCCAATTCTTTGGGGTTGTTGTTGGTCAACCTTGGATGAACCCTAGTTCTAAAACCACGAGTGTGAGAAAGGATGCATGCAAGTGTGAAATGAGCCAACAATTGGTTTCATTGTTGGGACTTGAAATTCTTGTATGGAATGATGAATGAAATAAATGAGGTGGAATCCATCTAAGGAGGAGATTCAATATTGGATAGCTGCAAAAGAATAGGAGGTTTTTGTGCAAGAGACCCGAGGATTGAGGGTGAATGTGATGCAATGAAAATACATGTATATCTACTCTGATATGCATGAGCTATTCTTTGTTGAATTTCCATGTTTGTTACATGAATGGTTGAAAATGAAAACTACTAGCAATTCAACTACATTTTCATTGGATCCAATAGTTTGGGATCAAGACACACTTGATGGCTTGAAGGTGCTATATAATAAGTGGACTTGGGATATTGATTTTTGGTTTGTTTGAGTGAAGAAAGGTTACATTATTGAGTTTTCTATAAAATACAATGATTCTTCCAGTGAGGCTGAAAGAAAGTTTGAAGAAGCTCCAAGGAAGAAGATGCTAGGAGAGATTCCACTTTGTATCAACATGTTGTTCATAGAGAGAAGGATGATGCACATGGTGCTCAATAGGATGGTTGAGTAAACCCCCTAGCGCTGGGGTGGGGGTTCTAGAAAAGGTGGGGAAAAATGAGCTAGAAGATGGATCCATTGAGGACGATCCAAGAAGTTGATGAGATGAGGTGAAAAATAGAATGGAACAAAAAGAGTAGAGGAGAGAAAGAGTCAAGAGATATATACTACGAGTTAAGCTGAGAAGGAAATATGAGTAGAGTAGAGGAGAGTTACCCAAAGATGTATAGCAAGGTGTCGGGCCCAAGATGAAGAGAAAAACCACAATAGGTAGTGGTGTGGGAGAGGATGTTGTGCCAAAGTGTATTATAGATGAGGATAGGTGTGCTAAGAGGCTTGGTGTAGAAGATACTGGTAGTGGCAATAGTGATAGTGAGGGCCTAGGTGATGGAGCCCATACCCTTTGGTTGTTGCATTCTTCCATAACTTTAAAAGAGAAGATAGCGAACAATTGTGGTGTGCGGGTGTAGATTTTTGGTGCACCAATAGGATCAATAGAGGATGCACAGAATCATAGTGCATGGTTAAGCAAGAAATATGAAGTGTTGCATGGTGATTCCATGACAAGAAGAGAATTTGTCGCACAGTGAAGTGGTGTGATGATTAGAAAAGAAGTTGGCAGTCAACATAGTGGTAATTCCTTGATAGGAAGGGAAATTAGCATGCATGGTGGAAGTGCATGGGTAGGAGAAAAAAGTAGTGCACATAGTGGAAAGGCACAGATAGGAGAAGAAAATAGTGTGCATAGTGGCAATGTGCAAATAAGAGTAGAATATGGGGTGCCACATGTTGATGCACCACAAGAAGAAGAAGATGGAGGTTTCCCTATTGTTGGGGGATATGTATGGATGATTTTATATGATCTTGGACGAATGCAAGTAGAAAATGGTCCGAGTCCCCTCACAATATTTTTTGGAAGAAGACAGACTTATTGCCCCTTTGTACCACTCCCCTTGCATGTTTTAAATCAAGAAGAAAACACAACAAATAGTGAAGATATTGGAGTAGAAAAAAAAAATAATGAGATGAGTGAAAGAGAAGGCGAAGTCAACATTAGTTCACTGAAAGAAGTAGTGGTGTTGTGGAGTCAAAACCATAGCCATTAGAGAGGAGGAACTAGTTTGTTCCCAGTTATGGTGAATCAAGACATTACACTAAGGTTTCCTGTGTTCCATGGAACGAGTAGAGATTATGTAGAACAACATTGGTTTACATGTGAAGCAATTTGGTATGTGAAGAGGATCACAAATGAAGTTGCGAAGATCTCATAGTTGGAAACCATGTTTAGGGATATATCCTTGACATTGTATATGAACTATAAGGCTACAGTTATAGTGGGACAGGCATGGTCCGTGACCGAGAGTAAGGAAGATTCTCTTAGGGAATTTTAGAAGCCCAAGTCAGAACCTGAGTGTATCACATAGATAAAATAGATCAAGCAGAAGGAAGGAGAGACTCTTTGGGACTATGAACAATGGTTTAAAATATTGTTGGATAGGATGACATTCCAAATTCATGACATGTAGCATCAAGGATGGTTTAATGCGAGGTTACACCCCCATATCCAAGTCTCACTCACCCAACAGAAGGTAACGACTCATGCATAGGTAGTTGAGATTGAAATTCACTTGGAAGCTACACCAAGAGGTGTAGAGTAATAAATAGGGTTGGCACATGTGTAGTCAAACCTAGCCAATCTGATGATGTAGCTAGAAAATATGGAAAATGATAAAGTCGTGCATGAGAAATTATTGTGTACAACATTTCGCTCTAAGGGGAATCATAGGGATGGGGGCCCTATCCTTCCAAACTATGTGGTGATAGGCATGCCGATTCCATTCCCACCTGGATAGATAGAGTGGGGTGAAATATATAAACAGTGGGGCCATCTGCCACCCCTATTCCCAACAATGAAAAAAATATCAAATGACGACCCACAGTCCATTTTATGAGTTATGTAAATCTGTTGGGCATGATGTGAACAATTGTCATTCACTCCAGTTGATGCAGGATAATATCTATGATGCATTTTGGGTACAAGAGGAGCAACAGGATCATGATCTTGGTGGAGCTGAGTGTGACAAATACCAAGGAGGTATTATAAGAGGATATGGTCATGTTCGTGGACGTGGATATAGTGAAGGAGGAGGAAGACCCCCCACTTGTTTTAATTGGAGAGAGATTGTTCATGTTTCAAGGTTTTGCACTAATTCACGCTTATTTTGTGCATACTACTATAGTCCCAAGCATGTCACTAAAGACTGTCCTGACTTGTTGAAGAAGTGGGAAGAGAAGAAGCAGTTTAATATGGTGCATAAGTATCCATGAAAATATGAGAGGAAGATTGAGGAAGTCAATTTTTGGGTGGTAACCTGAAGAGGAGAAAAGACAGGAGAATACTTTTAGCATGGTGAGGGATCAGGTTCAAAGTAGGAGGGGAATATAAGGAAGGCATCCCAATCCCTCCAAATTTTTATGCTTCCCAAAAAAATAGTTTTTCCGCGATGTGTAGAGAGCGATGGAAGAAGAAAGGGCACACAAAGAGATACAACATGCAACCCAAAGGTCACTTGAGGAGGCTCCGATTCAGGAAGAGTTACATCATGAAACAAAATGGTCACTGGAAGAAGCTTGGATTGCTGGAGGAAACTCAAATATTGCTGGAGCATGCTTTCCTTAGGGAGGAATTCCTACACGCGATGCAAAGGTTGTTGGAAGAAGCTCTCTCCCACAAAGAATTAGAGTGGGTGAAGAAGAAATCAATTGAGGAAGCATGTAGATAGGATTGGTTGCAACACATTGAGAAAAGAGAAATTCAAGAATATCTCCTTGAATAATTTTAGCGCAAAGCGCACAAAGACACTTTGCATGACTTGAATAAGGAAGAAGAAACCAAAATACAAGTGAGTAATTTCTTTCATTGCTACTTGTGATTACTTAAAGATCCAAATGCTGCAAGGAAGCTAATGAAAATGTTATCTATCTGAACGGGGGACCAAGAAAATGAGGAATTTATATCAGCCCCCCTACCTGGAAAAGAATTTTGTCAGGTTAGTAAATAGAAGTGCACTAGCCGCGAGTCTTAAGATGCCAACATAGATGGGAGGATATGACATAGATGGCATCATGTTGGATATGGGACCTAACATGAATATTTTATCGAAGAAATTATGGAAGGTAATGGGGAAACCAGAATTAGTCTGGTCACCCATCCAACTATGGTTGGCCAATCAATACAATATCTATTTGATAGGTAGGTTGGAGCAAGTGGAGGTGAAAATAGAAGGGGTAAAGACAAAGGATGACTTTGAATTCATTGAGATCATGGACGAATCTAACCCATACCCCACGTTGTTAGGCATTGACTGAGGATTTGAAAATAATGTCATGTTGAATTTGAAGAAGAGGCAAATGTATTTCAAGACAAATACCTTGCACATAGTAGCATCATTGGATCTGTTGATGTTTGTGGTAGCATCGAATAGGTATTTACACATTCGTTTGTGTTTAGCATGTGGAAATTTTTGAAATCCTAGTGTGAGTTTACTTTAGTTAAAAGGAATTAATTAAAGTAAAAGTGTTTTTATTAGTAATTGAGTTATTTAAGGAACATTCATAGTATGCAACATGTAATTTAAATCTTAGGTGAGTGTGAGAATTATTATCAATCGTAGATTAGAAATAGATTGTAACTCATAATTATAAAATCAAGGCTGGAGTAAAGGAGAAGTTACTTTGAGAGGAAGTCACTTGTGAGAGACTTTGGTGAGAGACCAAGATTGAGGAGTGTAGGAGAAAATAAGGAATTTTTATTACACTATAGAGTAAGGAGATCTCATAGGTTGGGTGAAGATATTTCATCCAAGTATTGATCAGAGGGTTCGATCACAAAGGGTCATGATTGAAGATCTTGGATAGGTGGAGAAGGACTTCCATATAGAGTTCATAAAATTCATGGAGGAGAGAAAGAAAGGGTAGCCGCAAGGTTGAGGAGTGTAGGAGAAAATAAGGACTTTTGATTACACTATAGAGTAAGGAGATCTCATAGGTTGGGTGAATATATTTCATCCAAGTATTGATCAGAGGGTTCGATCAAAAAGGGTCATGATTGAAGATCTTGGATAGGTGGAGAAGGACTTCCATATAGAGGTCATAAAATTCATGGAGGAGAGAAAGAAAGGGTAGCCGCATGTGGGTTGCAAAGGACAGATACCAGAGGAGAGAAGAGCACCATAAAAAAGTGGCCATATGGGATTTTCGCATACATACACAGTTCACAGTGTAGATAGTCTCTTATATACGCGATTCGGTAGAAGGTAAATCCCATATGCCTCGGTAAACATGTTATTACAGGGTCGTAAAACATCATAGGAGTTGCTATGTTTGTATGCAATGTATATTCTCTCAGCGAGCTAGTTTCCCTGTTACGAGAGCCTTGATTTGACCTTAATAAAAGAATCATTGGACTGATTTTCCCTCCAAGGTTTTTCCAGGTTTTTATACCTAAAAATATTGGTGTTTATGTGTGCTTGATATTTTGGTTTCCTTGTTTATTTTTTCCTGCATGTTTAGTTGATTACTCAGCTGTGATTTCAATAGATAAAGTGATTTTATTTTGAGCTAACTGTTGGGTGTTGAGTAGAGTAGTAAAAGATCAACATGGTATTAGTGCATACCAAGGGTTGAGTCCACTCATGAAAATTCAACATGGTATCAGAGCCAAGGCTTTGAAGGAAAGAGGGATTCTAGTCTCTAAAAGGAGGAAACTAAGAGGATATATATTATTGGGTTGATAACCAGCAAGGGAAATCAAAGGAAAGTTTTAAGGGAAACAAAAATACATGGGAAGTTTTAGTAGAGGGTTATCAGATCATATGTTGAAGATGGTGAACACATTGAATACTAAGGATAGGTTGGATGGGGCAACACAATTATGGGCTTGGAAGGCAAGGGTTCTTCTTCTATTGGAGGAGAATGACCTAAAGAGTATGTTCAGGCTATGGTTGCAGTTTCTACTGATCCACATGATAGGAAGCTCACAAGAAGAAGAAAGTGAAGTCCAAGTGGGTGTTTATAGAATCCATAAAGGAACACTTGATTACACACATTTCTGAGAAGAAATCTACCAAGGAAATGTATGATGCTTTTGTGAGTCTATACCATAACAAGAATATAGGCAGGTTGTTACATTTGAAGAACCAACTTCAAGTTGTCAATATGTCTAGTGAGGACATAGTTGTGAACTATCTTATGAATATTACATAGATACAAGATCAACTTGTAGCCATTGGTGAGACAGTACATGATGGTAAGTTGGTTAATGTAGCATTGAGAGGTCTTTCCAAGTCTTGGAAACCTTTTGTGCAAGGGATATGTGCATGCGAGACAATGACATGTTTTGATAGACTATGGATTCATTATATTCAGGAGGAGACTCTGTTAGAATCTAGGGATGGTTTGAAGAGTAGCCACGATGAGAACTTTTCTCTTGCAATCTAGGAAAGGAAGAGAAAGTTCAATAAGATTTCTAGTGGAGATTCTATTACTCAAGATGTCAAGAAGAAGAAGGACATGAGAAAATTCAAGTGCTTTGCATGTCACAAATTTGGACATTATGCAGGAAAATGTCCCCACAGGAAGAAAGGGGGGAATGAAATACAATTAGATGTAGCTTCCTGTTGACGAGTGAAATTGACCATCTGTCAACTGGAAGAGCGAGTTCAGTCCGGGGTTGTCTAAATAAACCAATCTATTTGGTGTAACTCATTCTGATGGGTTTAATGGCTCTGTTAGCCAATATAAGAATCCTAAAAGAAACAAATAAAAGAGAGAAATAACTAACTAATTACTAAACACTATATATATGTACATATGCTCTAATGTAATTGTAGTTATTGTATTTAAGAAGAAGATATACAAGTCTCATTTATTTACATGATTTACAAGATACAAGTTTTAATCGAAACTTACGAAAATCAATGGAAAAATGATTGCTTCTAGGAAGCAGATAAAGAAAGAACATAAAAATATTTATTGTTTTTCTTTTATAAATTTAAAGAATCTTGCAAAAAATTTAATGAAACATGAACATGTGGATAGTCAAAGCTGAATCATACATTCATTGTTTCATTCATAAACAACTTAACTAAATAACACACATAATAATTTGTCGCTAATCAACGAAACTGGTATTTATCTTTTTGTGTTGTATGAGCTCCTGCCTGTACTGTTGTTAAGAGAAACCTATAACAAGACAATATTAGCACTTCCAGAATACATTCAAAGAAGTATTTGATATTGGAGTAAATTAATAATAACAGGGAGATAACTAATTAAAAATTGTGTGATCTTAAGATAATCCATATTTAAGAACGAAAGAAAACTCAATTCTGGGTATTGATATTATCCATCATTTCACATTAGAAATAAATTCCATAATAATCAAATGATCGATTGATCACACATAAAAAATGGAATAAGAAATTATGGGCAGCATATAACATTTAACAGTATGAAAACACCATAGGATTGAAAAGCTAAAGCTAAAATCAACCGTTATAACATTTTCATAATACAACAATAATGAAATAATGAAATGGAATAAGTATCACACAAGTCTAAAGTCAAAGATGAATTACTTTCCCATATTCTTTATCAAAATCACATGCCCATATTGTAGTCCTGGAAGAATTGTTTTGGATAATAAACTCTTAAAGATTGGAAAAATTAATATATAAATGATAATAATTAACCATGTATTGATAAAAAAATACTAAAGCTATTTAAATCAATGCATAATCAATTATTCAAAGAGTATGAATATATTATATGAAAATAAAACCATTTTACTCACAGGACAAAAGCCATTAAGCAACCTAGAATTCCATTTTCTTCTTTAAAAATATTCGTCCATTCTCCCAAAGCTTCTAGCCATCCATTAGTCCATTTGAAAAGAAATAAAAAGTTTACAAAAGCAATAATATACAAAATATAAAGGATTAAAATGATCCTCTCCAATTCTTGGATCCCTATGGCTTTGATCTTTGTCATATATTTATAAAATGAATGAACAATCTGGGCGTCACTATTAATTTCTGCCACTTGAAATTTGTCTCTAAAAGAGACCCAAATATCTCTCAAATCATCATTTTTTTGGGAAAATATCTACATGGATGGTAAATGGGTCCATTTTGGTTCTGGGTTTTCAACCATTTCTCCAAATTCCTCACGGTTTGGCTGTAATCAGTCCTGCAAAATCGTGTGTCTGATCTTGTTGCCCTTCCAAATTTTATCTGTTGTTGCTCATAAAATTATTTGTAGCAATCCAATATTATTTTTGGATCAATCATCTTGAACATATTTGGATAATAAAATCAAACCATGATCAGATCTGTATCAAATATTTGATAATAGAAACCTGTGAAACAAAAATAAACCTAAATTAATAACCTAAACATTAATAACCTAAAAATTGAGAATAAAACAAAATCTAAAAAAATAAAAAATGAATTTAAATGAACTATAAGTTCTAAAAAAACATTGTTTATAATTACCCTAAAACTCTAAAAGCTTCAAGTTAAAGGAGAAGAGAAAAATATTAATTTTGGGTTTTTACAAAATCCTTTTTATTTTTTATTATTATTATGAGATGCAAAATGAAAAAAGAATTTAATTAATTAATATCACCAAATGATTTTATGAAAATGAGAAACCGACCAAGATAAAATTTGATGAAGTATTGAACACATTATTCAAAATAGTCAAACTTGCTAATGAACAAAAGAATGAACACATCATCATAATTTAAATGAAAATAAACATTTGATAAAAATTAACGTTTTTGTTTAAAATTAGATTTTTATGCTCGTTTCTAACTTTTGACATATACTCTTGTAATGAATGTTTCATATTATAGTGAATGTCTTAAGTTTGTCTCAAAGCAATCCAAGGTATGGAACTATTTGAAAAGGTTGATTTTGTAGATCATTATAATTATCAAGATTTTAATAGGGGCCCTTTAAATTTTGTAAAAATATAGGGGGATTTGTTGGAGCCCAACAAATGGCAACTTATTGGGTGAAGCAGTTATCTTTGCAGGGGATTATAATCTGAAATAATGTCTCAATCAAAGAGTCACGATGTTTATAAAAGAACTTCAATACTGTTGACAGAGCCATTGCTGTCAACAGACGTCCATTGCCTCGACATGGATGTCATTTCACCCACTCAAGTACTTTAATTCCATCCAGTAGTTGTATCAACATGATGTATACTTCCATAAAAGTTAATTTGAAAACATATACCTGCTACCTCTCAACCGACATTGCTTCGTTTCTAGCAGGCCTATTTAGTACATAGACAAAGTTGTCTTGGTATCATGTGTGCATTTACCCATTGCTAGCGAGCCTATTCATCACCCCGATAGGTTTACACACACTTCCCACACATAAGTGCTTTCAACCCTCTTATGCCACTTTTAAATAATAATACAATTATAGATTTCTTGATGAAAAAGAGAGTGGGGTGATACTAGAGGTTAATTGCAATACAGGTGAATAGTTGACCATGTTATGCTTTCAAAACTGGAAGTTTTATCATGGTTTAGAGATTTTAGATTTCCTTTAAAAAATCATCTAGAGAATTGGGAAGCACTTAAAAGTGATTCCTTAAGAATATGGACGGCACAAAAAGTTTAAAGATCATCGTAATTCTCAAAGATTTAAACCATATCTCTAGTGTAATACTCTGGCAAAGACAATTTGAGAACAAAATGAAAGTGACAATTGACTTAAAAATCAATTGTCTGAGCTATATCTTAATATGAGAACCTCTTTGAATTATTTCAAATTGCTTGAAAAACACAAGTCTTAAAATAAATGTTTCCTTCGATAATATCTCTTTAATTAGAAATATATTGATTCAAAAAGAAAGATAAGAAGAAAAATCACTCAAAGCAATCAAAGAAAACAAAAACACACAACAAACCAAATCAAATTTTATTAATGGATTCAAAATAAGAAGTACACAAAATCAAAACAACAAAAGAAAACTTTTCAGGAAATGATTTTGGCTAAAGATAAACTTGAGTTTTTGTATCCACTATAATCTCACTATAAAATAAAGGAAGAACTGAATCATATAAAATATCATGTGCGAGCAAGTCCTTTTCTTAATATAGTGATGCATAAGATGTTACTTTGACCAAGCATAATTATTAAAAATAAAAAAGAGACTAAAAAGAAAATAGAAAAATCCTCATTAAGATGAGTGCAGTCCTACTCATGGCACCTTGGGTCAAGGTTGAATTGATAGTTTAAATTTACTTATCTCTTTACTTTCCATTTAAAATTTTCATAATAATACTACATCTTTGAAAAGAACTATTCAACGAAAAGCAGAGAGAAAAGGATCATGTGGACTTCCCTGACAATCATCATGTTATGGTTCTCATGGTGCGCCCACTTCCACTCATGACTGCATTATTACAAAGAGAAATAGTGAGGAATAAAACTAAAAGAAAACCTACTCTTAAACCTACCTTAACTACTAAACAAATCAGAATAGTACGTGAATTCATGCTTCCAATGTAGCCATCGGAGTAACTCCAATCCTGCAATGGAAACAAAATCAAATATTACTAAAAAGAACGACAGTATATGAAAAAATGACATAAATATATCACACTTACCTTCATAATCATCATTTAGAAACAAAGTAAGCATGATCTCACCATTCCCTCAAAACTTCTTGATGTATGAATCCTCCAACCATTGTGCAATCTTGTCGTGATAAGGGTCATAATGGCATGGATGAGTGTAAGTGATTTTGGAAAACTTGTCAAGATTATGGGGAAATGACATAACCATCAGCCAAGGCTAAAGTGCCCCACCCTCCTGACAATTCTCTAAGTGTTCATTAATTTATTCACATGGAGGATCTAAAAGAAATATGTCACACCTACTTCTGAGATACTTAGGTAAAAACAAAGCAAGCACAACTTTATCTTTATTATAAAGATTTTTTATATACGAATATTCAAGCCATTCTAAGATCATGTCATAAAAATTAGGATGCAAACTATGACTTTGATGAAATGGATATATCAATGGGGAACACATCATAAGAGGATTTATGACATCAGTTAGATTATTGGTTTGAATGCTTCCTTTGATGAGATTGATCGTTTCAAAATGTGAAGCATAAACATTAAAATTCGAACTAATCAAAGAACGAATATGTGACGTAGAATATTTGATATCCATAAGGATGAGTGCATTGTCTTTTTCAAAAATAAATCGTGTAAAATAATCTTGCAACATGTCCTTTTTCCATTCGAGTGATGAAAGTGAAAGAGCATCAAATCTGACTTGATAAGTGTTATGTTTGGAATTAGTTTCACCAAATTTTGGCATATCAAAAAGATTGGATTGTGGTGGCAAAGAGTAAGATACCGCGGGTAAAGTATCAAATCCACCAGAATCTGAGAAGAAATTGGGATATAAAGAGTAAAAGGAATAAAAAATGAGCACATGAAAATAATATCTTGAGCTATGATATTTAACAATGGTATTCTCAAGACATTCCTCTTCATTTTCCACTCTGTTTTGGTGATAAATTCGTCAACATACTATGATCATCTAAATTTACCTCATGTATGATAGATAATTCAAAACTTTCATGGAAAACATGTGATCTTTCATGTTGATAAGGTACGATTTGTAGATGACGGTTTAAGGTTACTTCTTCCAATTGCAGATCTACATCTCTAATCGGTTTCATTGGAATGTTAGAATGCTTAAGATCATTTTCACCACTTAAGTCTTCTTCAATAACCAAATTTAAATACTGATTAGAGCAAGAGTTAGGAGAACGAGGACATTCACCTTGAACCAACATCGAATCTTCTTCCACGATGATCGAGGATTGAAAATACAATGATTCTGAGGAAAAACCAATTTGATTGTTAGCAAGAACATTTTCAATAGATTCTACCTCCCTTGCTTGTTCAACATTTTCAGATGGATCCCTCTCATCCTGTGAACACAATTCTTCTTGCAATTGAGTTATAGTATTTGTAATTGCTTCATCAATTGTGATTGAATATGATTGGATGCAAGCATCATAGAGGATATTTAATACAAATGACATGTCATCAATATTAAATTTACAAAGAACATGATGGATTCTTGTCGAAAAACCTTTTGAAGATGAATTGCCATTGATTAGCAAAGTCTGAAATTCTTCACATATTTGATTGTAATCATAGATTTCAAAAGCATCTAAAAATTCATCTACAAACTGAAACAAATAAAAAAAGTGATATGTTGGAAAAGACTCAAACCAATGTTTAATTCGACCCCTAAAAGTAAAAGAAAATAATCTGCACAAAACCTTTAAATCAAAAATATCATGCTTGATGCATTTACACCAAAACTTGTTAATATGGTATGTTGTAGATACATTCCCCCCACCATCAAAGCTGAGTTTGGACAAGAGAGAGACTGTCTTGTTGGGAATATCGACTAATGAGAAGTGAAAAGCATGTTCCAACACATTGATTTGGGGAGCCATGGGAAATTAATTAAATTCGAAACAAAGAGTCCTATAAGGCCAACTTGTCAGTCTGGCCCTCCTTCTAGCGCCATTTGTTGACGGGTGAAATTGACTATCCATCAACTGGAAGAGCGAGTCCGGTCTAGGGTTGTCTGAATAATCCAAGCCATTTGGTGTAACCTGTTCTGACAGTTTTAATGGCTCCATTAGCCAATATAAAAATCCTAAAAGAAACAAATAAAAGAGAGAAATAACTAACTAATTATTAAACACTATATATATGTACATATGCTCTAATGTAACTGTAGTTATTGTATTTAAGCAGAAGATATACAAGTCTCATTTATTTACATGATTTACAAGATGCAAGTTTTAATCGAAACTTACGAAAATCAATGGAAAAATAATTGCTTCTAGGAAGCAGATAAAGAAAGCACATAAAAATATTTATTGTTTTTCTTTTATAAATTTAAAGAATCTTGCAAAACATTTAATGAAACATGAACATGTGGATAGTCAAAGCTGAATCATACATTCATCGTTTCATTCATAAACAACTTAACTAAATAACACACATAATAACCTGTCGCTAATCAACAAAACTGGTATTTATCTTTCTGTGTTGTATGAGCTCCTGCCTGTACTGTTGTTAAGGGAAACCTATAACAAGACAATACTAGAACTTCCAGAATACATTCAAAGAATTTGATATTGGAGTAAATTAATAATAACAAGAAGACAACTAATTAAAAATCGTGTGATCTTAAGATAATCAATATTTAAGAATGAAAGAAAACTCAATTCTAGGTATTGATATTATCCATTATTTAACATTAGAAATAAATTCCATAATAATAAAATGATCGATTGATCACACATAAAAAATGGAATAAGAAATTATGGGAAACATATAACATTTAACAGTATGAAAACACCATATGATTGACAAGCTAAAGCTAAAATCAACTGTTATAACATTTTCATAATACAACAATAATGAAAGAATGAAATGGAATAAGTATCACACAGGTCTAAAGCCAAAGATGAATTACTTTCCCATATTCTTTCTCAAAATCACATGCCCATATTGTAGTCTTGGAAGAATTGTTTTGGATAATAACCTCTTCAAGATTGAAAAAATAAATATATAAATGATAATAATTAACCATGTATTGATAAAAAAGACTAAAGATATTTAAATCAATGCATAATCAATTATTCAAAGAATATGAATATATTATATGAAAATAAAACCATTTTACTCATAGGACAAAAGCCATTAAGCAACATGAAATTCCATTTTCTTCTTTAAAAATATTCGTCCATTCTCCCAAAGCTTCCAGCCATCCATTACTCCATTTGAAAAGAAATAAAAAGTTTACAAAATAAATAATATAAAAAAGAGAAATGATTAAAATCCTCCTCTCCAATTCTTGGATCCCTATGACTCTGATCTTTCTCATATATTTATAAAATGAGTGAATAGTCTGGGCATCACTATTAATTTCCACCACTTGAAATTTGCCTCTAAAAGAGACCCAAATATCTTTCAAATTGTGCATTTGTTTGGGAAAATCTCTAGGCGGAAGGTAACTGGGTCCATTTTGGTTTTGGGTTTTCAACCGTTTCTCCAAATTCCTCACGGTTTGGCTGCAATCAGTCCTGTAAAATCGTCTGTCTGATCTTGGCGCCTTTCCAAATTTTATCTGTTGTTGCTCATAAAATTATTTGTAGCAATCCAATATTAATTTTTGATCAATCATCTTGAACGCATTTGCATAATAAAATCAATCCATGATTAGATCTGTATCAAATATTTGATAATAGAAACCCGTGAAACAAAAATAAACCTAAATTAATAGCCTAAAAATTGAGAATAAAACCAAATCTAAAAAAATCTAAAATAAATTTAAACTAACAATAAGTTCTAAACAAACATTGTTTATAATTATCCTAAAACTCTAGAAGATTCAAGTTAATGGAGAAAAGAAAAATATTAATTTTGATTTTTTACAAAATCAAACAAATGATAGATAATTCCTTTTTATTTTTTATTATTATTATGAGATGCAAAATGAAAAAAGAATTTAATTAATTAATATCACCAAATGATTTTATGAAAATGAGAAACCAACCAAGATAAAATTTGATGAAGTATTGAACACATTATTCAAAATAGTCAAACTTGCTAATGAACAAAAGAATGAACACATATAAAAGAAACCTAAATTAATAACCTAAAAATTGAGAATAAAACAAAATATAAAACAATAAAATCAAAAATGAATTTAAATCAACTATAAGTTCTAAACAAACATTGTTTAAAATAATCCTAAAACTCTAGAAGCTTCAAGTTAATGGAGAAGAGAAAAATATCAATTTTTTCTTTTTACAAAAACAAACAAATGATAGATAATTATTTTTTATTTTTTATTATTATGAGATGCAAAATGAGAAAATAATTTAATTAATTAATATCACCAAATGATTTTATGAAAATGAGAAACCAACCAAGATATTATTTGATGAAGTATTGAACACATTATTCAAAATAGTCAAACTTGCTAATGAGCAAAAGAATAAACACTCAATCATAATTTAAACGAAAGTAAACATTTGATAAAAATTAACGTTTTTGTTTAAATTGAGATTTTTATGTTCATTTCTAACTTTTGACATATACTCTTGTAATGAATTTTTAATACTATAGTGAATGTCTTAAGTTTGTCTCAAAGCAAGCCAAGGTATGGAACTATTTGAAAAGGTTGATTCTGTAGCTCATTATAATTATCAAGATTCTAATAAGGGCCCTTTAAATTTTGTAAAAATATAGGGGGAGTTGTTGGGGCCCAACAGGGTGCCATAACTCAAGAGGAGTGTGATATCAGTCTCAGTGATTGAGAATAAGGGCTATGAGGTATTATTCCAATATGGATAGGCTCTCATTATGCTCAGAGGATCTAGTTGTTGTAGGAAAATTCCCCTGCGGACAGGTGAATATCCTCTTGGATATTAGACCCCTATGAACAAGATAGAAAGGTGATAACTTTGAAAACTGACATTCCTTTAAATGAAGCTAAACTAATCAATGAAGAAGAAGAAGAAAGTATGAGTACCTTTTTATGAAGTTTGTCCTTTCGCAATTCGAGTTGATCTTGATCTTCAATTCCTCCAATGAATTTTGTAATCCAATAGACATCGAAGACAAAACATACTTCCTATTCTACCAAGGTTAGTTTAAAACTAGATTCATCAAAAGAGACAAGCCCATGCAAATGTACACAAACTTGAAGAAAACAGGCCAAGCACATATATATTAATGAGAACTCAAAAGAGATACTTACAAACTGTAGATGAAGTCGCAACAACCTCTCCAAGTCCTCCTCGTCCAACCCTTGCACAAATATTCCAAAACCATAGGTTTGATATCCTAAAGTCTCCACTTCTCATGAGATCATAAGTTGCGTATCTCTAAAATTTTCCATGCCTCCATCCTCCATGGAAATCTCTCATTATATAGGTCTTGGAGGCTTAACCACCATGGAGAGGATCTCTCATTAGATCCACTAAAAAAGGGATCTCTAAGATATTTAGGGAGAAAATATTTCTTAAGGATTTTAGGGAGGAAATATCTCTCAAGGATTTTAAGGAGGAAATATTTAAACTATCCATGAGATCCTCCACCTTCCCTAAAAAATAGGAAACCAAATGTGAGGTGGATTCTCACACTTAATTAATTTCCTTTTCATGAATATTAATAATAATTCATGTGCACTTGGTATTTTGGTTTTCATGTAATATATCCCTCCTCCACATTGACTATAAATTGTGACATAGGTTATTCCATGGTGTCAAGGTGTATGAGACACTTATATGACACTTAAAACACTTAGGGTGAAGTACCTAGGTGTGCAAATTTCATGTGTAACACTAGCTCAAACAAATCAACTATATTTGGAGTTAGAGAGAGTAAATTGTATTGATCTAGATTATTTTGAGAACGAAATGAAGGTGGATATATAACAATGAAATATACAGAGATACTGAAATAAACACACAGATACATTAATGCACAATTTTTATTAATGAGAGAATGTACATAAACTATAAAATTACGAAGTGAATGACTCACTAGAATGGTGGCAACTTATCTTTGAGAAGAGATGTGATGTCTACACTCATTCACAAGAAGATGATAATGATTATAATGAGGCTCTAGAGGCATTTTTAACATAAAAAAAATCTAAAACCCTAACCTTGGAAGATGAAACAAAAAAAGGTTTGCGGGCCCCAATGGAGGTAATTGATACATGAACTTCCCAAGGGTGTAACTTTTGCATATGATCTATGTTTTGGGTGAACGATAGCTTGTTGGAAAGGTATATCCAACGACTAGACATTTTTACATCACACTTTATATAAATATGACAGTGTGATTGTGGTAGGCCCAAAAAATGTTATTTAGGGCCTCAAAAAGAGCGTGAAAATTTAGGATCTGAAAAGATGTAGAAAAACTGCCAAGGTGGAAACCCCCCATTTTGATTTAGTGGAATAGGTGGGTGGCCATCAATTTGTTCCTTGATCAATCCTCCCCTGTTAGGAAGCAATGGTATCCATTGCATCAATTCCTCGAGGAAGCTTTTGCTAAATCTTAACTTTGGTGATCTACTTTCCTTACTAAGGAAGATGACCTGCTTAGCTTGTTGAAGGATGCTATGAAATTGTGGTTGGAGTAATTGGATGCATTTAACCAATCTAGTTGCATGATTTGTTTGTGTGTGGGAGGACTCTATCAGTGAAGATGCAACATGAATAACATGAAGGGATTTATCATAACTTGGTTTGACTGGGCTGTGTGGAGGCACCCTCGTAGGTGCAATACGAATACCTTGGTGCTCCTATACAATATTATTGATTTGATTTTGCTGGATATAAGGGTATTGGGTTGAGGATACAATGGTTACAATTTCCTTCTCTTCTGACTAGATTGTGAAGAGGCTAAACTTTTCAGTATGAGAGATTACTTTGTAGCATTATTTTGTCAGGACAATAGTCATAACTACCTTTGGTATCCTGTAGGGATTCCCCACTAGAGTAAAAATGAATCCACGGGGTCAAGACTCATAAAAAACATGACTCCTCCACTTATATGGCTATACTAATAGAACATCTCAGACTTCTAGTGGGGAAACATCACATAGTGCCTCATCCTCGAAGGGATTGATGTTGTATGACATGTGGCATTGTAGGCTAACATGAAGATATTGTCCCTGGAAAAGCAATCCAATGTTGTATGGTTGTGGGTGTGGTTGGATATTCTGTGGATTAGGGATGCCTTTACCATACTTTGGTTGTTGCGGATTTCCAGACCCAAATGTTTTCTTGTTCTGGTGCTTAAATGTTTGCTCGATTTTGAGAACATATCGATAATATTCTCCCAATGATGAGATGTCTAGAAAATAAATTTCAGTTTGGATGTACCTATTTAGAGCCTCGTAGTATTTTAGAACCAGATGTCACTTAGAGTCTTTGATACCCAGCTTGGTGCATAGGGTATGGAAGGTATTTGTGAACAATGGCACTGTTTGGCCCCTCTCTTGATGTCGCATGGTCCATATCATGTACTTGTAGTCATAGTTTCCCACATGGTAATATTTCTTGTTGACCGCATCCATACAAAAATCCCAAGTGGGCTTGTGCTATGGGGAAAAATCCCCCTAATCCGGGTCTAGCGACTAGGTAGAGCCTTGACACCTTAAAAGATAGAAACACTTCTAGTTTACCCAAATCCAACAAAACCCAATGGTAATTAAGGGAAGGGAGAGACGATCAAAATGTGTAACTTAAGTCCTTTTTTCTATCATAGATCCCTTCTTGTTGTGTCCCATTCCAAAATTGCAGGCTTCCTCCTAAAGATGGCCTGAAACAAATTCACAGAGAAAACTATGAAAACATACGTATAATTACTAAGATCATTTAAAGGGTTAGATATTCATAAAAAACATTCATAAACATAAACATAAATACATAATATTTGGGACAAGAAGTTTCTCTTTTATTGATAACAAGATTGGAAGTTACAACCTCAATCTTGTCGACGCCACTCCACGAACCTTGTCTAGGTTCCTCTACTTTGAATCGAAGTGCACTATTCCCAATATGTTATCCTCATAACCAATATGCCAATATAGGATAAAAGGATGGATTGTATAAAGGATGATTGGAAATGAATGTTGAGGATGAAACTCAAAACATGATGCAAAAGGCTTGGAATGCAAGGGAGAAAATTTGTTAGAGTTCACTTTTCTCTTCTTTCATATATACAAATAACCTCTCTAGGGCCCCTTTTATAAGGAGAAAATATGGTTACTTAGTTGTCATAAGTTTTACAAGAGGTAATATGGTTAGGCAACCTAACATAGCCCGTAAAATCCACCCGAAAGTGAGAAACGTTTTAATTTTTGCAACTTTTTAGAATATACGAGGTCTGTCAGGCATGCAGCTAGTGTATGTATGCACGCTGCATATGTAGAAGGGCGCGTACACCATGAATTTTTTTTTATTTCAGGAGGAACCTTAGAAAAAGTGGTTGGTGGATGTGTAATTAAGAAGGCCAAAGTAAAAAATGCATGATAGTGGCATTTTGAGCTATAACATATGCCCCCTAATGTGTGAGGTCAGAAGAGAAACTGATGGACGAATTACATTATAACATATTTAATAAAATGGGAAGGCACCGAGTCGAGTGAGCCCATACGATTATTCACGAGCGGGTCATCTGCAAAATAATAATAATAATCATTGAGGTGGGCATACCCATGCTTGAGACCAACTAAGCATAGCTGCTAATAAAGTACACTGGAGATCCATGTCATATATAGTAATCATGACCACATGAATAATGTGTATGTGAATATAAATTTTAGCCGTGGATAATACACAAATCAAAATCATCAGAAGATATACAAATATAATTTAATATGAATATTCAGAAGTTATCAATTCCTGTATCTCGAGATGATAGCTTCAGTAACTCGAGTAATATCTTCAATATCTTCATAAATTAGGTAGGAGTATAATAGGAGTGTAAACATGACTATCACGAGGTCTTTGACAAGCTGTCGTGGAAATACTGGAGGATCTCAAACATCAGGCATGAAACTTCATTGATTCTGAATGTGAACTTGACATGACTCTTGGGATGGCCGAATCATGATGTTGAAGAGACTTATCTCAAGATGGTTGAATGAGATTGTAAGACTTTCCCTTGGACAAGAGCATGACATATGAAAAGACTCATGCAACATTTTATTGACATAATCTTGTGGCACATGAGGCACCAAAAAATTTCCATGTGTTTGGAAGAGTAATCAAATGGAGGATGACACAACTCTATGTAACGAGAACACATTCATAAGGCCATACTAAATCCCAGTGCTTTGTAGAAAAAACAAAAGGATGTGCTCTTTCCAAGGGTGACTAGATTACTGCCAGTAAAAGAGAATGTTTTCCCCTCCCTTCTTTTTGGAATATTTGATTTTTTTGTCTTTTTCATATTTTTAACGAGCTTGAAAATGAATAAAATAGCGCTAAGTTACAAAGGAGGAATGAATTTTGTGGGAAATAAAACTAGTTCCTAATGCATGGAACATATTGATTCTTAGTGCGAGGAGACATGTGCATGATAAGGACACTCTAGAAGATTACTCCATGGGTCAGGGCGTTAGAATGTAAAGGAAAAAATGTTGAAAATCATGCACCTACAAAATTGATCTAGGAGGATCTTGATGGCCACCCACCTTTTCCAACTGGTTCGAAACAGGTTTTTGGAAACTTACTATGTTTACTAGTTTTTTGGTTCCCAAACTTCCGGGGCCATTTTGAGGGCCCAAACAATGTTTTTTTACGATTGCACACCTCAATAATACATTAAAGCATTGATTGAGCCCCCTAAATGAAGATCCTCATCAATACATTTCCAACGAACTATCGTAGGCCATAAATAGAGATCGTATGAAAAAAATACAACCCCGAGAAGTTGATGTACTAACTTACCCCAACATGGCCCACATGACTTTTCGAGCTTCATCTCCTAGGGTTTAGTTTTTGGATGTCTAGGGTTTTGGAATTCATGTTTATTGTAAAAAGGCCTTCGGAGCCTCATTGTACTTATCTTCTTGTGAATGAGTGTACCTGTCACATCTCTTCTCATAGATAAGCTGCCACCATTCTAGCAAGCTTGTTTTCAGTCTTCATTTTACAGTTTTCATCATATTTATTATTTAATAGAAGTCAAGTTTTATTGTATCTTTTTTATTTTTCATTGTGACTCTGTGTTAATATTATAAATCTATGGTTTCATTTTGTTCCGTTCATAAATCCAGATCAGTGGTATCATAGCGGTCTGCTCCTTGTTGTTTTTTAATGCATGTCCCCGACACGGTCAGGGTATAGAGAGTTGGGTCTCAATCTTGTTTCTATTGAGGAAAAATTCTCTCACACACCCAATAAGATATCCATTGTTGGAGAAAAGAAAGGCGATGGGACAATATATCCTTTCAAAATGTTGCTCGAGGAATCCCTTGAGTGACAATGGAACAAGATGGTGGATATCTTTGAAAAAATCCTTCGACGATTGCTGACAAGAGACACATCCACCTCAAGCGGAGGTCATACCCCCTTCAAGGTATAGATCAATTTTGATATTCCTATATTTTAAGGTCAAATATATGTGGATGCCATAGATAAATGGTTAAACCTTCTAGAAGGGAAGTTTTCTATCCACAAGTTTTCCAATAGGCAAAATATTACAATTGCACTCCTCAAGGTCGTCCCCCATGTCAAATATTGGTGGGAGACATTATGTGAGAAAAAGGAAATAGAAGGATCCACATTATTTGCAGTTGCACCCACTTGGGGTTCCTTCAGGGTTGATATTAAGGAACAATACTACCCTTTTGGAAGTTATGACAACTTGTATACAAGATGGATGACACTGCGACAGGAAAGAGACCAAACAATGCCAGAGTTCATCAATGTCTTCCACATATTTCGCACCAAGTTGGGTATCAAATATTATGAGAGATATATGGTTCTCAAGTACCATGGTGGTCTGCATAGATACATACAGACATAAATGGATTTTTTGGACATCTCATCCTTAGGTGTGGTCTATTGATATGCTGTCAAAATAGAGAAGAAGCTTAAACAAAAGACACAACATTTTGGGTATGAGAACCCCTCACAACATAAGTAGAGCAAGGGAAGCCCCATGTTTGCACAGGGGCAGACCTAGGGTTCAACGCTACAACAATGCACCAAAAAAACCCTAACTACCTGTGAAGCAGATGAAGTCTCACCCGAGGTAGAGGCATGGGTGGTTGCAAGACTCCAGTGTCTGCAACCTTAGGTGGGACATAGATATGTGATTCTAACACTTAAAAAAACACTTAGCAACTAACATTAATCAATATCCATTTCTTAGTTACAGCATAGTTAAATCCTAATCTCAGTGCAGATAAACCCTAAACTACAGAGCATCACAGTATTCATTCAGATCTAAGGTATTTAAGCACTAAGCATATTTACATAAGTCAGATCTAACATCCATCCACATAATTAATCACAAAGCATCATCATATCTATCTATCATTCATATATATTAAAGCACTAAACAAGAAAACACATAAACACATCAATATATCACACAAAGCATAGCAAGACATCATGTACATGGTTCAGCCCCACCCTGGGGCTATGTCCACCAAATCTTATCTTCTTTATTATATTTGGTTAAGCTTCTTACAGGCACATAGCATCAAAATCCTACTCCGCAGAAGACAGGAGATCTACGTGCACTCCACCAGATCCTCCTTCTTCAACCTAGGGTACAACACCAAGCCTTTACATAGTCTCTTTCAGTTACTTTCACTTAGCCTTGCAAGCCTCACACATCATGCACAAAGTACTTACAACTCTTGATCACATAGATAAAACACTAGCACTTATAATCACTTAAAACTGACTCCTCATTACATCGCCTAGTATTCTATATATATTACAAAATTGGGCCTATGCATGGGTAAACCCATGGGAGGACATTCCCATACCTGTTACATGAGCCCAAAACCCAAAAATCCCTAAAAGGGGGCCAATATCTCGCGATATCCACTTCATCTTGTGCTCCTCCTTCGACAGCCTGTCGAAGTCCCCAAATTAGGTCAAACATGACCAACAATAATCAAAACTTGGTCAAGGGCCAACAGGCCCCCAACACTCACTTGTCACTCATCCTGAGTCACTCTAGTCTAGGTAGTTCTACTTCGAAATCCTCAAGCTTGGCTCAAGCTGCTTCGACTTGTTGTTGTGCCACGACCTCCTGTTCAGCAAACTCTTGGATGACTGCATCGTTGACAAGTCCCTCTAAGCATTGTTCAGCTGCGGTGATGACTTGCTCTAGTTCTTCTCCTCGTCCTTTGATCTCTGTGAACAATTAGCAAGCCTCATCTTGTACAGGTTGGAGCTTCTAAGTCACTCCCATGAATCTTCTTTGGATAGTGTGGACCTGCTGTTGGGTGGTGCATTTCTCTTGGGATCGCTTCATTATTTCAATAACTGAGAGGGGCTTCAACTGTGCCTGTATTATTTCTGCTTGCTTCTTCGCTTCCTGGAGCTATGACTCCAATGCCTTCAGTTCTGAGTTCTCAGTGAGTCACTCATAATTTTGGGCATTGTGATCACTTAGTTTCTTACATTCCATGGCAAGGGCCTTTATTCTCTCAATTGCACTCTGGGCAGTTGCTTCTCTTTGATCTCTTACATATTGCAGAGTGTCAGGAACTGTACGGAGATCTAAGTCTGTTATTATTTGTTGTAGTTGTTGGATAGCTTTCATGAGCTACTCTACGTGATGCGTGACTCGGTCTTCTACCTGTGGTTCTAAGCCTATCACAGAGCGAAGTGCCCTGTTGACTGCTTCTTTCACTTCGAGTTGCTCTGCGAGAAACTGTTCTTTTCCTTGTTGCATCTATTTTTTATCCTCTTCAAACTTTGCCTGGAGAGAAACCTTCTCCTGCTCTGCAAATCGGTGTTGTTCTATGATTACTCCTTGCACTTGCTTGAAGGTCTGGGTGGCTTGTTCTGTTTCTTATTGTGCCTATCAAAGGTGAGATTCATTTGCATCTTCTAGTTGATAGATTTGGGCTGGCTCATCTTCCAATTCTGGTTCTCCCGATGGCAGGGGCATAGTGGAGACTGTGCGACTGGACTGAAGGGCCTGTTGTACCCCTCAGAGTTCGACCTCAATTTTGTCATACATTTCCTCCTACTTGGCTTCTTGTTTCTCCATGATTTCCTACGAAGCATTGGTTAGAGCTGCTATGATGAAGTCAAAATCATGGGTAATGAGTATAGTCTGCATCTTGGTCACGGTGGCTCTGGATTTCTTCCGGGAAGAAGGTTTCGGGGGAGAAACCTTCGTCTTATTTGGGGGATGAAACTCGTCTCTGGGAGGTGTTGCTTCATATTTCTTCTATTCATATTCTTTTCCATGTATCTCTTCTACTTCATCATCACCCCCTCGGTCAGGTGATACTAAAGCAGTCTTCTCCGAGGCACTGCTTAAGTCTTGGACCTCTTTGGTCTTCTTCCTTCTGTTGCTTCTGGGTGTGCCCTGTTCTTTGTGAGAATCCTCTAGGCTGTCAAGTTCAGGGTCAGACATCTCTGCAGAGTCAGTGGGGATAAGGAGGTCAGTTGACCAGTCCTTAGTTATATCCTCAAGGTCCTCTTCTGTGAGCTTGTAGTACGACTGAAGCTACTCCTTATGTTCATCGACTCGTGATGTAATGTAGATGAAGTGCCGATTTTCACGTAAATTCATCAGGGGTCGAAACCTCTATAGGGTGTTTGGATTCATGCAAGGTTCAACTTCGATGGCTCTCTTCAATTGGAGATAACATGTGTGAAAAACAATGTTCAACTGCCATTATTTTCTCATATCACTCAAGTAACAGAGCATGGTGAACTTTGCAGCAAGCAACTTGAATGGCTCGATGTCCGGGAAGGTCGCACCTTCTGGCATTTCCTAGGAAACAAACGCAATGAGTATCAGGAGCCAACTAAAGTGAAACTTGCAACCCTGATCCTGTGCTTCGTGGCAGTCTAGTTCCAATTGATTAACTAGGTACTTCACCCAGTTCATCTATAGGCCTTCCACACACTTCCCTGCGAGGTCAACGAAAAATATCGTGACCTACATGGGTCTGTTTATCTGTACTAGCTTTTGAGCTATTAATTAGCATGCTAGGCATACTGCGCCACTCTGGATAGAATCTACCTTGTAGCCTCGCATCCCCTTTTCAACATCGTCATATTTATCCTTGATCTTCTATGTTAGTACACAATCTGTGGCTTTTCCTAGATAGAACTCCTACGGGTTGGGTCCTTGCATACTCAATCCTATGATCCTACGGATCAACATCGGATCGACTGTCATATGACAGTATAGCCATAAGTATCTGCCATATTAACATGAGAGTAGTAGCTTGACAAAGGCGTTAAGTTCCTGGTGCCTTCCAAAGTGTGGGATCTTCATTACATTCAGCAGGGTGGACTACGCAAGGTTCAAATTCCACGGCTGAGGGATTATCTTTGTGTTCTTCCCCTTCGTCCTGTTCAGGTATTTATACGGGGCGAGCATACTATAGTTCTTGCGATCTCTGAGGTTGAGGTCACTGAACTTCAACATGGCGATCTTGTCTTGTTTTGATCGATTTGCACGTATCCCCTTCGAGAGGTACGTAGTAACCATGATGTACTCAAAATCTATTGGCACACTATCATGACTCACCATGCCAGCTAGAGGTGGGATGTAGTCAAGCAATATGGTCAGGATCAAATTCACATTTTCTAGGTCATCTCTGTGCTTGGTTCTCTTTTCCACTGATGGTTGGGATGGTCCGGCTCCATGAGCACTCGATGGAGAGGCTTGCACTCCTCTCATCAAAGAGGCTTGTACACCCACATACATTACTCTTTCCGACATGACTCTTTCAGTCATGAGGTTGATGAGTACTTCCTTCATAGACTCTTCGACTATGCTAAGTTCTTCAGACATACACACTTGTGGTTGAATATCTTGGGTTAGAAGAGTAGCTAGTCAATGCAATGAGATAGATGGAAATAGTGCAATGATCACTTTGCGAAATCAACTATTCTGTGGGCTCAGATAATCACGGTTGGTAAAAGTGTTCTCGGTGCATGGAACGATGGGATACTTATATAACTTGGCAATGAATCTCTTGCAACGGGTTAGAAGTCTTCATTAACTCAGTTATGCCCATTACGGAGCGATCACAATGGTCTAATGGCAGACTGTCTGACCATAAATGTCGTTCTACCCATTCAGGGCGTTGGTCTAATAGTTATACTATTCCCAATGGCTATATTGCTTCGCCATGGCAAAATGCCATGTGGCATTGTTCTGATATCCCAACAAAGTTCCAATTTTGTAAATTTTCCTTCTGTGAAGTTCCCTCTGTAACATTCTGTAACTTAGCTCTCTTCTTACTTAGTTTTCTATCCTTCTTTCCAGTGAGCTTCGTATTGGTATTCCTTTTTCCATTCTGATTCTTATCTCCTTTTGGCATAGTAACTTTGTGTTGTTGAGATTCTTTCCTAATATTCAATGGTAATAATTCTTCTTTATCTGGGGTAGGTACTTCAGTCTTCTATGAGTCTTCTTGCGTTCTTGTAACTTTGACATCCAAGTCTCCGGTGTTAAAGAACTTCGATCTTTTTTCCTGTTCTTTAATCAAGTGTGCGATCCTCCTAGTCATGAAATATTTTAATTCTTTCTTCTTCTTCTCTAAGACTTCTTCTTCCTTCCTTGTGGCTTTATCTCTTTCAATCCAAGGTTTTCCTAGTAACATAGAAAATGGAGCATTGTTCTCAGTAAATTTAACAATCTCAAAATCTTCCTCTATTGAAGTTCCATTGGCATTCATAGATATATGGGTGAGCTTCCCACATAGGGTTATTAGTTTTCTTCTGAATAGTCTTATTCCTCCCAATGAAGGAATCATAGCAGGCTTGCCTAAAAGTTCCCAAGTTCTTTCTGTCATGATATTCACTTGTGTTTCCTCATCCATAACATAGTCAATGTTGAAGTCTCCTATTCTTGCTTCTATGCATTCTTTTTCTTTGAATATCTCTGATAAGCTGACATGCCGGTGGTCATTCAGGGTTTCTTTCATCTATAGCAAATACTTTCTCTGATTCTTTCTGGGGTTCTACCATGGTTTTAGTTGTTTGACCTTTCTCGTGGTCTTCTTGTCTCATATTCATCCTCTCAACCTTAGCAATCATTCTAGGGCAATCCAATACTTCATGGTCCATAGCATTGCAATAGAGTCAACTAGGTCTTCTTCTAGGGAATTCCTTAGCAATATGTCCTAGTTTTCTGCAAATGTAACACAGGTTTAATTCTCTCCTTCTTTTAAATAATCCCCAACCTTTCCTGTACTGTGCGCTAGGATCATAGTAGCTAACCTGCAACAAATTCTTTCTAGGGTTCTGCATCCATTTGTTAGTCCAAAAATTCTCCCTATGCATAGGTATAACATATCTTTCACTATTCTTATCAGATCTACTTGTATCAAATCTTTGTTCATCTATCAGTGCCCTAGTTTTCAAACTAGAATAGAATCTATCAACCATACCTAGATCCATATTCTAGAAACAAAACTTTCCACTTATCTTACTTATACAAAGCACAAAGCTTACAGATCTTACCTCTTTAATCTCACTTTCACCTTTATCAGGGCACAAAGCTCCCAGATCTTACCTCTTTTCTTCAGATCTTACCTCTTTTCTTCAGATCTAACCCTTCCTCTTGGCACAAAGATCCATAGATCAAGTAGTACTACGTACTAGGGAAATAGTTCTATGCATGGAGATTTTCTCTTTTTTAGTTCAGATCTTCGCACAAAGATCCTTTTTCCTCAGTTCCCAACAATCACAGTTTCAATCCCAACAACGGAACCATTTGTTGACACAGGGGTAGACCCAGGGTTCAACGCTACAACAACGTACCAAAAAAACCCTAACTATCGGCCCTTTCGACAACAACTGCGAAGAAGATGAAGTCTCACCTGAGGTAGAGGTAGGGGTGGTTGCAGGACTCTAGTGTCTGCATCCTTAGTTGGGACACAAATCTATGATTGTAACACTTAAGAAAGCCCTTAACAGTTAACATTCATCAATATATAGTTCTTAGTTACAACACAGTTGAATCCTACTCTCAGTATAGATAAACCCTAAACTACAAAGTATCACAGTATTCATTTAGATATAAGGTATTTAAGAATAAGCATTTTTACATAAGTAAGATCTAACATCCATCCACATCATTAAGCACAAAGCATCATCAGATCTATCTATCATTCATCTATATTAAAGCACTAAACAAGAAAACACATAAACACATCAATACATTGCACAAAGCATAACAAAACAACATGCACGTGGTTCAACCCCACCCTGGGGCTACGTCCACCAACTCTTCTCTTCTTTATTATCTTTTGTCAAGCTTCTTACAGGCACATAGTATCAATATCCTACTCCACAGAAGACAGGAGATCTGCGCGCACTCTGCTAGATCCTCCTTCTTCGAGCTAGGGTACAACACCAAGCCTTTACACAGTCTCTTTCAGTTACTTGCACTTAGCCTTGCAAGCCTCACACAGTATGCACAAAGTACTTACAACTCTTGATCACATAGATCAAACACTAACACTTAGCATCACTTATAACTAACTCCTCATTACATTGCCTATTATTCTATATATATTACAAAATCGGGCCTATACATGGGTAAACCCATGGGCCAACATTCCCATATCCATTACATGATCCCAAAGCCCAAAAATCCCTAAAATGGGGTCGAGATCCCGTTTTCTCCGCTTTGTCTTGTGCTCTTCCTTCGACAGCCAATCAAAGTCCCAAAATTAGGTCAAACATGACCAATAATCCTCAAAACTTGGTCAAGGGCCAACACCCCAACCCATAGAACAAAGGACAGAGAAAATATGGGAAACATTAGGAAAACCAATCCAAGCCGCAAGAAAAGAAGGACAATAGGAAGACAAATAAATATACTGGGAAGTGGCGAGACTTCCATAGGATCCCCTTGCATAACACTGTTGATTTCCGCTCAAAGCAGTTTTTGATGCATGTGGTAAAAGCCTCGGAATCAGATGTGGGTTATGAATTTGATTCAAAACCAGAAAAGGGGAGATAAATAATTGACATGGAACCCAGTGCCACCATTTCTTCCACCAAGATCCATCCTGACGAACCTGAGGAGCTAGAGGAAGGTGAGCTCCACTTTCATTCATAGATGTGGGTGAAAGGCACTTCGATGCACTTCATCGTTGACAGAGGTAGCTATAAGATCCTCATCTTAGTAGAGTTCATCAAGCGGATATCATTGACAACAATGCCACACCCACATCCCTACACCATCAGATGGCTACATCAAGGAAGTGATCTTCACGTCAGCCAACAGTGAAGCCTGTCATATGGCATGAAGCCATTCAACGATGAGGTATTGTGTGATGTTTCTCCCCTTGAATTTTGTGATGTTATTTTGGGACAACCTTATTTATGGAAATTTCATGTTGTATATGAGTCTAGGCCTCGTAGTGATATTATTAATTTGAACAAGAAATTGTATAGGATACCCGAGGTAGTCCCACCTAGTGCTATTTCCTTGATCTTTTCCAACCAATGTAGGAAGGTCATTTCTTAGACTAGAACATTTTTATTCTTTGTGATTCATACTCAGAGTGAGAGAAAGTTGGAAGCCACATCCAAGGCCTCTGCGGTCGACCTCTCCACATAGCAGAAGCAAGTGGATAAGGTTGTGGAAGAATATAAAGATATCTTTTCATCACATACTGGGGTACCTCTACATTGTTAGTAAATCATCCCATCGATCTGACCCCCGACGCACCACGACCCAATGGGCCAGTCTATCATCGCTCTCTACTATAAAATAAGGAGATCAAGCATCAGATCAAATAATTTATCCATAAGGGGCACATCTAACCCAACTCATCACCTTGTGGAAGCCCAATTGTGCTGGTGCAGAAGAAAGATGGGACCTAATGACTCTGCATTGATTATCGAGCCCTAAATAAAATCACAGTTAGGAATTGGTACCCGATTCCATGAATCGTCGATCTCCATGATCAGCTCAAGGGGGACAAATTATTCAGTAATACTTATTTGAAGGATGGCTACCATCAGGTCCCAATAGAACAAACAGATGTATGGAAAAATACCTTTAAGTCAAGAGAAGGTATTTTTGAATGGTTGGTCATGCCCTTTCATTTGGAAAATGCCCCAACAAATTTCATGAGGATGACAGATGATATATTGAGGCCTTTCACTATTTTTGTTTTGGTGGTGTATCTAGATGAAATCCTCATCTACAACAAGACTTGGGAAGAACACTTGCAACATATTCAACAGGTTCTGCACACTCTGTGGTAGTACAAGCTATGTGCCAACTTGGAAAAATGCTCCTTCGACATGGATAGGGTCCAGTACCTAGGATACATTGTTGATGTGCATGGTGTGCATGTTGATCCATCTAAGATCCAAATCATCCATGACTGGCCATACCCAACCATGATCACTGAGCTTCAGAGATTCTTAGGCCTTGCCAATTTATATTGTAGTTTTTTGTTGAGATTCTACCATATTTCATGGACCCTCAGCTAAATAACTAGGGGTGGTGGTAAGAAAACATTTGTGTGGAGCCTGTCCCAACCAAAAACATTCGATGATATCAAGAAGCGCTTGTGCTCAACCCTAGTGATTTCATTACCTGACCTGCAACAACCCTTTGAGATCAAGATAGGTGCTTCATACTGTGTGTTGGACACTTGGGTTGACCCAGGTTTTGTTCTCAATAGGTTTCCAACAAAACCCCCAAAACTATCGACCTTCTTGGTAAAACAGAAGGCAACACTGAGCACATAGGGCACAATGCAGTATCACCTGAGATAGCTTTATGGGGGACTGAAATACTCAGGTATTTGCAGTCTAAGAAAGAGTGGGGATTGTGTTTTGATTATTTTTCATATGCATCAACATCATTATTCATTCATCTACTTCTAGGATTCATTCATCATTAAACTATGCATGCATGCTATTAAAATCAGATTTAAGAATTCATTCTCTAACTAATACATCACATAACATTCAAACATTCATTCAGACACATGAACACAGTGGATTTACCATGGTTCAACCCCTCCTAGGGCTATGTTCACAAAGATATGTCTCTTCTTCTCTTTCATTCATTCTTCTACAAAATATGCGTTGCGCGCATTACATCTTTAGGATTACAATCAAAAGGAGCGTGAATACCCTCTGTGAGGTAGACTAGATCACACTAGGCTTCATATCCTGTGACCTAACCATAAGAATCTAACTTATTCATCTCAACAACAATAACAACCATAAAAATTGATAACCAACCTCTCCTAGACCTCTTAGGCCTTTATTTATACTATTCTACTGGATTATAGCCATTACATTCATCTCCCAAAAACCTAACCCTATCATGGCTAGGTTTGACTGCATGGGAAACATGCCGCTTTTCCTCCTTCGGCATGTTGCTTTTCCACCACTTATGTCACGTGCTCCAAAAATAGATCTTTCTCTCCAAAAATAGGCCTCCACCCAAAATATAATTTACTCCCAAAATAGGCCTGTGCCAATAGTCCCTCGACACTAACATGTGGTTCATCCTGAGATACTTAGGAGGTTTTCACTCCATACATGACCTTCTCCAAGTCATGGAACTTCCCATCTAGTTCCTCCCATTTGGATTTTTCTTGCACAACTTTCTCTGTGATCTTGTCGACCATCTGTGCTGTAATATTTTCTTTCAGAAACTTTGCGCTCTCTGCATGGACCTATGCCATCCTTTTATTCTCCTCATCCATTTCAAAAATTATTTGTGTTTTTTTCTCCTGGAGTGGCTCCAATTAGGCCTTCCTTGCCTTCTTGTTTATCTGCGCAGTCTTTAATTATGTCTGTAGGGTCTTCATCTCCTACGTTCCTTTCAATCATTTTGTGATACTCATGGCCTTTTGTCACTGCTTCAACTCCTACATTGCAACGTTGATTTTCTCTTCTTGTTGGTATAACTGATGGACCTTCTCATATTCCTCCAAATTCGTCCACATGTGCGTAGTCCTGTCAAAACTTTATGCGACATCCTTGGATTTTCTTTTGATGATATCTATTTGTAGGGATTCATGCTGTTCTCTTTCGGCTGTGACTTCAGAAGGATTTTTCGATGTTAATTTTTCCTTGAGTTCCTCAATCTCCTTCTTGTACCCTTTGAGTGTTTGTGTGATAATTTGAATCTATTCTTTAGTTTTTCTCACACGCGCTATTCAAAAAATTTGTGAAGACTTCCTTCAACTTCTTCTTGTGGTTATCCACACACTGCATTTCCTCCTGTGTCTCTAAATTGATCTTCCCTACCATGAGTTGTAGCACATAATTTCCATCTCTAATGACTTCCATATCTATCAAATCTTCCTTGGCCCGTGACTTTACTTCTTATGTAATGCTGACTTGCAACCTGTACAATGCCTTAGTTGGTATTTTAGCTAAGACCAACTCTACCTATGCCAAGTCTTTAAGAAATGTTTATTCCATGGCCTCCTTGAGCTGCAATATATCTGTTGTAATGTGGAATCTTGGACTTGTCTACGCTATGAGTTGGATTGTTTCTTCCTCATTTTGTGTGGTTTTGTCCCTTGCCTCTGTCAATCACGGGATCGGTTCTGCTCCCCTATCTTATGTTTGTGCCACTTGTATTCATTCCAGGACCTGTTTAACGTCATCCAAATCCTTCATGATCCTTTCTCTTTAGTTCTCGGCTTCCTCATATTTCTCTACCGTGTCATCCTGAACCCTTTCTCCTACTAATTCGACATCATCCTTGGTGATTGTTTATTCCAAGATGTCCTTATGTGCCTTGGCCTTCTTGCACGACCCCCCTATTTGTATGATTGGATGTTTAGGTAGCCCTGCATCTTGTGAAGTTGTATTTGTTGGGGTTCCTTGTGTTGTTGTATCCCCCCCTCCTTGTTTCTCATGCGTGGGGACATTATCCTTCTTTCCTATCTACCCATTCTTCTTTGGGGCGATGTCCTTCTTCTGTTGTGTTGTCCTAGGGTCAGGTTTCATCTACTGCATTGGTTTATTCTCCACAACGCTTCCTCATGTACGTGTCTTTGATGACTCTGCTTTAATTTATTTACCCTTGGGAATGTCTTTGGTTATGACTGGGATCTTCTAGTCACCCTACCAATTCTTTATTGCCCATTCTACCTCTTTTGTGTTGATACAAAACCAAAGTTGTAGCCATTCTTTGTCTATATCCCTGCGCTCCTGGATCCACATATTATGTCACGTAGCCTTGAAGTTGGCTATCTCCTGGTACTGCACAACCACCTTGGGAGTTATTCACCAACTATTGGCTATCTTTTCCTGCATATCGCTTAGACACCTAGAAAAAGTGTTGGAATTTCCACTTCTTCACTTTGAATCGAAAGTTCTCCCCAATGATTGGTATCATACTAAGCGACATTGTCCTACTCTGTCATAGAAGTATGAATAGGTAGGCTCTTTCCATCTGATTAGCATTAGCAACACGATGAGACAAAAATAGTGGAACTCGGTCCCCAAGTCCTATGCATCCTTATAGTCGCCTAGGAACAGAGTAAATCAATATGGGGCCCAACTTAGCATGGTATCATTTTCACACTATGTCGTGGTTGTGACAAATCCTGTGCGGACCTCATCCTTGTGACATTTTTGAAAGAGTTTGCATGCCATCACCCTTTTTTCCATTCATGTGGCTGCATCATTAATCCATTTGATTATAATGTCATGCAAGCCCCTTTCTATTCCATAGGTTTTCTTCATCTCCTCCATTAGCGCCTTATCTTTGTTTTATCATGCATGTACTGTGTAGGTTTCTTACCATTTGATGGCAGTCCAGTGATGAACGAAATCAATTCGACATCGATGGACATTGGTCTGTACATACACAAGAATCCTCCATGGAGGATTGCCAATAACTGATTGACACATTTTTTCACTTCTTTCCCCCTATCGAAATGAGGAATCTCCAACAAATGAAGTATCCATGTATTTACTAGTCTTGCTAACCACTGCTTCGGCTACAACACTAGATCTCGTAGTGGCCCTTTGTCCAAGATTTCCATGCACACCTATTACGTAAACCTTGGAAACTTGATGGTGTTAGACACATTGTGGTATGCATACCTTAACCTATCGACGTAGCCCAACAAACATGGTGTGGTATGGACCCCATCTTGTATGCATGGTAAAACTATAGAGGCCTTAGACTTCTTTCCTGGGGACCTCACAATGAGTTGTTTCCCTTTTACTTGTGCTAGCACACTAGATGGCCCAACCTCTGTTTCTCTTTCTTCAATGGCCAAATCTGGTCGTTTTGTGATATCTTTGAGTTGCACTTCCTCATGTTGCCTGTACCCTACCACAAGATGTGACCTTAGCCCATCAGATTCTGTTCTTTCACTGTCAATGCCATTTTTCTCGTGGGATGCTTTAGCCCTGGATGGTTGTTATGGGTTTCCTGTCGCTGATGCATTTTGGCCCCCCACACTGCCCTGTGAGTCAATATCCATCTCCACCATTGTTGGGGCCTTCCCTCTTCTTATATGAGTGTGGATCTCACTAGTTCGACCTATGGTGAAGGAATCACATCGACATCGATGATTCCCTCCAGCTGTGTATAAACCTATTCTTCCCCTGCAGGTTCCTACGGTGACCTGTGGTCATTTCATGTTTTTCGCAATGCTTGGCTAGGTGCACCGACCTTTAGAGTTTCCATCCTGAGGAATTATTCCTTTTTCTGTTGAAATATAGCTGCTAAAATATTTTAAATCACATGTTCACCACTTATCTTCGTGTTTCTTAGCTCTGTGTATGCTCAAATTCACAATGAATGTTGTTTGGACCGCGTTTGAATTATATACGAGGTGTCATAATGTCCTGAATATTCTCATCGATGCTTCCTTTATTGTCATAAATGTTCTAAAACTTCTTGGGAACTCTTCATTAAGTTTCATAAATTCTCGGTTCATGCCTTTTTCCCCCGATGATTGAATTTTTCTTTTCTGACCATTGGCCTATTTTATGGTGCCTTGTAAATTTTCAGTGCACCGCACGTTTCCGTTGTGAATTTCCTCTGGTGCACTCCATTTTCTTACTGTCACTCTTATTTTACACGTGGTAACTTTTATGCCTTTTCGGCTGATTTCGCTATCTGATGCGCACGACATTTCCCAATTTTCTGTCATTCATCCCACTTCCTCCTCTTTTTGTATTTGTCTTATTTTTTCTTCCTTTTTCGTCTTTTTCATCTTTTTATACTTTTTATTTCTCTTTATAAGTTGTTCTCTCCTAATATATACTATAGTACACTATATACATGGTTTCCTCACTACGCTGCAACTTATTAAAGAGTTAGTAGGTCTATTGTCCCTGTACAGTTTTAGTTGACTACCATTCACCATTCCTTTCAATTTTGTTCCTCCCAAGTCGTTTACCTTCACATATCCTCCATATATAACATTATTTACTTCATATGGCACTAGCCAATGCATTTGGAGCTTACCAGGGTGTTGCAAGAATTTGTTTTCATAGAGAATAACTAGATATCCCTGCTTAAAGCTCTTCTTCTTTATGTGTCTGCCATTTCAGGATTTGTCCCTTGCTTTCTACAACTCTTGGTGGAATCCTACTAGAATCTTATCTTCTTCCATTTCCATTAGTTGACTTAACCTCTCTTGTACTGCACCTCTTTCTGTAATATTGGTAATTGCTGCTACGTGTAGACTAGGTACCATAAATTATAATGGCACCACTGCTTCCTTTCCATACACCAATCTAAATGGTGTTTGTCCTGTAAAATTTCATCATTTAGTCTTGTATGCCCATAATACTGCTGATATCTTAAAATCCCAATCATCCATGTTCACATTGCATATACTAGTCAAAGCATTCTCCAAAATCTTGTTGAAATATTCTACTATCCCATTTGCATGATGATGATATGGTGTAATCTTCTAGTGATAGACTTCAAAATCCTCAGTCATATCCTTGATGGTACTATTAATAAAATGGGTGCCTTGGTCACTCATCAAAATCCCGGGACATACAAATATTGTGATCACCTACTCAAACAAGAAGTGCACTACTGTCTCTGTACTACAATCCTTGACTGATGCTGCTTTTTCCCATCTGGTTAAGTATTCTATTGTAGTAATGATGCATCTAGCTCCTAACCTTCTTGCTAGTGGATTAATAGGTTCAAAAAAAAATATTTTCCACTTGTCAAATACCTGAAGAGTTACTTGTGGTCTTAGGGGTAGTTCGTCCCTCCTATTGGGTTTGCCAACTTTTGGTTGTCAATTCCCTTCTCGGGTTATCTGAGTTATTGAGCCAGGTTTCATGTCATTCATGGTTCCAACAAAGCCTCTAAAAATATCGGCCCTCCTGGTAAACTAGAAGGAAATGCAACACCCAGAAGGGAATGCGCAATCTCACTCGAGATAGCTTTAAATGGGTGACTGTAAGACTCAGGTGTTTACAGTCTAGGACAGAGTAGGGGATAAATGGTTTCTTTATTAGGGCCCTATACTGCGAGCTGTTACTGTAATCTACTTATTCCTTGAGATCGAATACGTATATCTCACAGTTTAAGTCCAACAATATATAAACAAATTCATAATAATGGATTAACTCATTCACCAAACTTAACCATTAATTGCTGAAAGAAAGTAAAGACATGCAAACATTCAATGCATTATGTGAGTATTACTGTGGTTCACCCCCTCCTAGGCTACATCCACAAAGATTTGGCTCTTGGCTCTTTTATTATCGTAGTTCTGCAACTTTGGCATAGTGCACTTACAATTCCCCACAAAACTGGGTAAGATCTATGTGAGGCGAACTAGATCGCACCAAGCTCCATAGCCTACAGTCTAATCCTCAAATCTACCTTCCCTCGTATCTTCCTTTCTCAACAGCTTACAAAATCAGTTCATACAACTACAACCATTACATATCGCCTACGCTCATAATCAAAACAACAACAATAACCACAATAAATCCCCCTCCAATATGATACTTTCGTATCTATATTTATACATTTCCAGCTCTTCAGCCATTTACAGAATATTACCAAAACCCTAACCCTTCTTACGCTAGGTATTTCTCCCATGCATTTGTTGTTCTTCCTGCAACTGTCTCTTTCATTTGTCCACGATTTCTTGCATTCGTGCGTGCTGATCTTTTGCCAGTTGTTACTTCAGTTTTCTACATGCTTTCTTTCCCACAATCGTTCTTCTTTCTACTTTAGCCTGGTGCCAACACCCCCCCAACACTAACATGCAACTTGTCTCGAGTCACCTAATTTCTCTGTGCTTCCTCAATCTCCTTGGTGATCGTCTAGAACTTCTCCTACAACTCTGTTGCTTTTGTTAGTGCCTGCGCAATTTTCTCCTTGATGATATTGACTGTTTGAGCTACCACTTCCTCACTCATCAGTCCTGCGCATTCTAGCTTAGTCTATGATGTCTGTGTTTTGTCTCCTTCTACCTGCAAAAGTAGTTCTGCTACCCGTTCCTGCAACAGTTCTACTGACACTCCTGTTTCTATGTTTGCACAGTGATAAGTTCTTCTTGCATCTTCTTCAAAGCTTGCATTCCCTTGACCTGTTCTGGAATTGGTATGGTCTTCTGTCACTGCTTGAGCTCTTGGATATTTGCATTGATCATCTCCTCCTCCTTGTCCCAGTGTTGGACCTATGGATCGTCTTCCAACCTTGTCCAAAGTTGCATTGCTTTATCTAGCAAGTCGGCTGCTATGCTGACCTATTTTTCTAGCTCCTGCAGTTGTATTGTTTCCTCTTGCTTCCTTTGCTCCTTCACTACTGGTGGAGTTGTTGGTCTAATATGTCCATGGAGAGTCTTGATCTCCTTCTGATACTGATCAATTGCCTGCACAATTTGGTCGATCATTTTGGCAGCTAGGAGTTCATTTCCTTGCACAGTGGTTGGAAGTTTTCTAAAAATTTATTCCACTCTGTGTTCCAGCTCATTTCTGGGTTCCTTCTCCTCTTGAGTTTCAGATTTGGCCTGTACACAAACTATTTCCAACGCTTCTCGCTTCTTTTTTTCTTATTGTAGCTTGACTAATTTTTTATGTGCTTGAGACTGCATCTCGTGGTCGATGCTAACCTGTAGTTTGTACAATTTGTTCGATGCCATCCATGTCAAGACCAATTGGATATGATCCAAATCCTTCAGTGGTGTCTATCCCATAATTTCATCCATTCACGACATGCTAGGCTTTATGTAGATCATGGAATGTGTGTGTGGTGTTGGAATAACTCGGTTGCTTTCTTCTACCTCCATCCTTTCTGTGTTTTATGTGCTCGATGGATCTATGCCTCTACTGCTACTCATGATCTAGGCTTCCCCAAATTTCTTAAGGAGTTGTCCCATTTCTGTCATTTCCTTCTATAGTTTATCCCTGTGGTCCACTGCATGATCAAAATCCTTTGCGAGGCAGTCTTGGAGCATTCTAGAAATCATCTCTCCATCATCCTCCGTGATTGTGTAGGCTGGTGGTGGTCATTGTGTCTTCGTTTTCTTTCGTGCCCATGCTTCCTGTACTGCTGGTCTCTTAGTTCCCCCTGGTTCCTGTGTGATGGGGTTCGATGTAGTTTTATGTGCTCCCTTAGCCGGTTTCCACTGTCCATTGGTCGGCTGAGTGGTTTCTGTCCTACCCTTCTGGGTCCCTGGCTTCTCTGAGTTGTCCTTTGCCTGATTCGACTTGGTTTGGCCCTTTCTTCATTTCTTGGGTACTGGGACTTGTGGGGTTTGTTTCCACCTATGCGGTCCCTCCTTCTACTGTTTGTCCTGGTACTTCTCTAGGTATGGTTGGAATCCTCCATTCATTAGGCCATTCATTGATGATCATGTTGATATCACCCTCGGTGACACAGTAGCGCATCCATAGCCATTGTTTATCTAGGTCCTACCATGGTTATATCCACATGGCTTGTCACCTAGCCCGGAAATTGGCGATGCCCCCGTATCATGTGACATCCTCTGGTGTTATTCTCCATGCTCGATTGATGGATTCCTATATCTCTCATATGTAGGCTTCGAATATGATTCCATTCTCCTTCTTATGCTTGGCTAGTGGCACAGATTTCAGGACACGATATCTTGCTCCTCTTGGTTGTGGTGTGGTACAAAAGATGACGTGTTCTGGTTCTTGCCATCCCATGAAATCTATGAGAGTGATCAGCCATAACTAATGAAATTATGTACCTGCATCATGCGCATCTTTGTAGTCTACTTGGAACAAGTTTGACAAGTATGGTGCCCAACTCATGAAGGTGCCTTCTACGCACTGAGATGCAACAACGATGACTCCTGCCGGTACTTCGTCTTTGCATCATTTTCTTAGTAGTTTGTAGGATAAGATCTTTGTGCCCAATTGTGTAGCGACATCGTTAATTAGTTTGACTATAATGCCTCTTCTTCCCCTGTCGATGCCATATTTCTTCTTCATCTCTTCTGCCAATGTTTTCTCCTTAGACTTATCTTCTAGAATTTGCGCAGGATCCATACCCCGGGTGGGTAGTCCTGTTATCTGCACAATAAGGTTAACAGTTATGGGGATGGGTTTTTCCAGCCATACAACTCCTCCATGCATAACTACTAACAGTTTCTTGATGCTTGCCATCGCATATTGGCCTCTGCCAAAGTGTGGTATCTTCAACAATCCTCGAATTCCTATTCTGTCCAGTCCAGTTACCCACTTATGTGGCTTAGTGATGGTTTCTATGAGTTGGTTCATGACTATTTCATGCATAAAGACCTGTGGTGCAAGCTCTGGATATTTGGTTTCATCTACTATGCCATGGTGAGAATACTTGAGTTTCAGTTGTGGGTCCACCTGTACTCCCTCTGGTATGTGAGGTAGCACAATCTCTGCAGGTGGTTTCTTTCGAGGTGAGCTTGGTATCTGAACTCGGTCCTCCTGTTGTGTTGGCTGGCTCAAAGTTATAGCAGCTTCCGGTTTCTCCTTTGCCATCCATTCTGCCCAAGCTGTGGCCATTTCACTAGTCATCTCGGCCAAAAAAAAATCTGGGATGGGTATTTGTGGAATGTCTGGTTGCACTTATACTTTCGAGTTTTGTGCACTTCCGTTAGCTCCTACGGCTGCTTCGACGTTTTCTAGTGGTATTTCCTGGTGGGTTTCTTCTTCTTGGTTCTGAGGCTCATGCACCACTTCTGGTTTATCGTATTCCATGCCCTCTGTTTGTGGTTGTGGAATCTCCTCTAGTATTGGTATGGATTCTATTGGGAATTCCTCTAGCGACGGGATTTCATCAATATCAACGATCTCTGGTGGGTGCTGCTCATTTTATTCTAGTGGTCCTCGTGACCTAGTCTGAGCCCTAGTTGATTTGGCTATCTGGCCTAGTTCTGTGAGCTTTGGTGGTGCCATAATGGTGTCTATCAAACGTTTGCTGAGTTCGAATGGCGTCGGTGACCTTTGTGTTTTTACTCTGTTCGTTCTAGCTGTTGTTTCTCTTTTTCTGTTCTCCTTTCGCGAATAGACTAAATTCTTCTGTGCTCGTGTGTTGTATGGGATCATCATGAATCTTGTCAAGGACGCTTCCTCCATAATGCAATTAATTCACCCTTAACTGTGGCTTCAATACATCCATGACGGTTTTGTACTTTCCATTACACCTACTTTGTCATCTCCAGTTGGCGCGTTTAGTGCGACATCCCATCCGTCCTTGCCTTGATTTAAATTTGCCTCATGTTGTCCTGTCAGCATGATTTTGTCGACTTTCCTTTTCCCTCTTGTTTCCTTTTTCAGTATGGTCGTTATCTTTTCCCTCGCTGGATTCGTGTTTCGTATGCGGCTTGTCCATCATGCTGCGCACTTTTTTTTTTTTTTTTACTGCGTGGTGGGTGGTTGACTGTCCTTATACAGCTTCACCTGACTCCCATTGATCATTCCTATGAGGTCTTCACCTTCTATATCTCTTAACTATACATCTCCTCCATCCTTGACATCTTTTACCTTGTATGGTCCTAGCCAATGCATCCTCAGCTTTCCTGGGTGCTGCAATGATTCTCTGTCATAGAGAAATACTAGATCTCCTTCTTTGAACGTCTTCCTCTTGATGTGGCAATTGTGCCAAGCTTTGTCTCTTGCTTTCTATACTTGTTGATGGAATCCTACCAAGATTTGGTGTTCCTCCATTGACAGTAACTGATTTAGTATTTCCTAGACGATGCCTAGCTCTGTCATTTGTGTGACAGCTACTACACGTAGGATGGGTATTAGAAATTCTAACAGCACTACTACTTCTTGACCATAGACTATTTTTAATGGTGTGTGGCGTATCAAATTTTTGCATGTGGTTCTATACACCCACAATACTGCTGGTACCTTGAGGTCCCAATCATCCCTGTTGATGTTACATATCTTTGTCAAGGCATTCTCTAGAATTTTGTTGAAGGCTTCTACCATGCCATTTTCCTGTGGATGATATGGTGTGATTTTTTGGTGATGAAATTAAAACTCTTCGAGCATCACTCAGATGGTGTTGTTTATGAAGTGCATTCCTTGGTCACTCATCAAAATTCTTGGGCACCCAAATCTAGTAATTACCTGTTCAAACAAAAAATATGCAGCTGTCTCTGCACTGCAATATTTTACTGGTGCGGCTTTCGCCCATCTTGTTAAGTATTTCATCTTGGTGATAATGTATCTCACCCCTGTTCTCTTGGCTAGTGGGTTAATCAGTCCCACACAGTCTATTCCTTATTTGTCGAATTCCTGAAGTGTCACTTGTGGTCGTAGTGGCATCTAGTCCCTTATGTTGGGTTTTCCTACCCTTTGACAAACATCACATTGTTGACAGTACTCTTTAGAGTCTATGTGGATCATTGGTCACCATAATCCTGCACTTAGTAACTTCTGCGTGGTAGATTATCCTGCATAATTCCCTCTTGCTATTCCCTTGTGGGCTTCTGCTAAAATTCTTGGTCATTCGTGGTCTAGTACGTATATTCGTAAGATGCTATCTGTGCCCATATTGTATATATGTCCTACGATCAGTTGATAGTCAACTGCACAGACTACCAGGTTCTTCTTCTACGCAGTGGTATTTTCTTGCAGTGCAGTACCCGTGCTCAAGTGCTAGATTATCTCTGTGAAGTAATCATCAACAATCTGTACTGAGAATAGTTGTGCATATGGAAACTTGTCTTCTAAATTCATTGGTTCCTCTCCATTTGTAACCCTTGATCGGTGGTCAGGCCCTGCATTCAGTTTTCCTAGTTTAACTATTACCTCAAAGTAAAATTCTTAAAAGAGAAATAACCATCAACAGATTCCCCCCCCCAAAACTGGCTTGTTGACTAGGTATTTCAAAGCTGAGTGGTCTGTAAACATCTTAAATTGTTTTCCCAATAGGTATTGTTTGAACTTATGTAGTGCATAAACCATATCTAAGCCTTCTCTTTCTGTCATGTTATAATTCTGTTCTACATCTGATAGTTTTCTTCTTGCGAATGCTATCGGGTGATCCAAGTCTCCTGCTCTTGGTTGCGCTAAGATAGCTCCAAGTGCTATCGCTGATGCATCTACATGTACATGGAATGTCTTTTCCCAATTTGGAAATACCAATATTGGTGCAGTGACCATCTTTTCCTTCAAGGTATCCAGACCATGTTGGCACTCGTCATTCCATTGATACTTTGTATCTTTCCTTAACAATTTTTCCATTGGCACTGTAATCTGTGTGTAGCCTTTGATGAATTTCCTATAATATCCCGTATGTCCTAACATTACTCTTAGTTGGTGGACTATTTTTGGTTCTGGTAGGTTAACAATGATTGTGATTTTGGCTAGATCCACTAGCAGACCCTATTTGCATACTATGTGTCCCAATAGTATCCCGAATGGTGTTCCAAATATGCATTTCTTGATATTCAGTGATATCTGGCACTATCTGCATCATTCTAACATCAGTCGTACAACTTCCACATGGTTTTTCAACAAGCTATAAATCGTCCAATCATCCAGGTATACTTCAAGGAATTGGTGGATGAATTCCTTAAATGTTGCGGTGACCACTCTAGAAAATATCGTAGGTGCATTCTTCAGTCTGAACGGCATGACTGTATACTAATAAGATCCCCATTCTATCACAAATGTGGTCTTGTGTCTATCCTCTTGTGCTATCTTAATCTGATGATATCCTAAGAATCCATCCGTGAATGAGTAGGCTTCATGACCTCCTACGTTATCGAGTACTTCGTCCATGAACGGTGTGGGGAATGGGTCATGTAGGCATGCATCATTCAACTTCCTCAATTCGACACATATCCTGATCCCTCTTCCGTATTTCTTGTCCTGTACTACCATCGGGCTTATCCATTCTGATTCTTCAACTGGTTCGATGATGTCGGCCTCTAGCATTCTGTCGATCTCATCTTTAAATTTATGTTTATAGATGGGGTTCAGTCTGTAGGGTCGTTGTTTAATGGGTCTCTGATCGAATCTGAGTGGTATCTTCATTTCTGTAAAGGTTGTGGGAAACAGGTCACTATATTCACGCAAAAATTCCATGATGCTTTCTAGTGTCTATTCGTCCCAATAATATCCAATGCTGGCCATTTTGGGCTGCTCGACAGTCTCGATGTTAACCTTCTTTATCGTGATTGGTGCAGAGATGATCTCTGAATCTAAGGGTGGTCCTTCCACATTTCTCTCACCTTCGACTTCTTCGATCTGAATATCGCGCAGATCATCTTCATTCGGTGCTTCCTCCTGTACGTGGTAGCATGACAGTAGGTCCTTGACTGTCTGCTTATTCTGCTACTGTACCTCTATGATAGCTTCCATTTCCAGTTCTTCAATGAATATGACATCTATGCTTTGTTTCAGGGCCGTGTCTATGTTGGGCTTCTCATGCTTGAATGAGAAAGTGACTGTAAAGTTCTATTGGAGTGTTACCCATGTCTTGGTTCCTTTGTGCATTTCCTAGTTCGTATATCAATTTGTTGGTATTCCCTATAAAGTATGATTGAAGTGGTGAGACCATTCCTCTAGTGGTGTCATTTTCCATAGGATTTTACACACCTCCAAGTGTTCTGCTGGTGTTCCTAGTCCATCATATTTATGTCGATTGTTCCATATCTGTTTTGTGCTGAACCTTATGCACAGTAATCATTTGCATTGGTACCAGTCTGTGATAGTATCCTTGTGTGCGACCCACCATCTTGCGGGTGTATCCTTTGGTGCTAAATCCAGTGCTAGCAATCTCTTGTTTTCTAATAATTCATCTTCATATTGTGTCAAGAAATTTTCCAAATCATTTAGCCAGTGAAAACTGGGTGGTTCTCTGATTTCTGTGCCAATCCACCTTACTGTGCGGTCTATTCTGGCACACCTCCTCGTGGATACTTCATGTAGTCTTTGCTGCCAGTTTTCTAACCTGGTGTTTGAGTCTGTTGTGCATGAAGTAATGCTCTGCCAACTGAGTACCCCGTCTGCAGTTGGATTTATATAGTCTACATCGCACATAGTTTTTCTGTACAACTGGACGATCTCTTCTAAGTCTAGACAAGTGGGTTCTACAAACCTCTTGCCTTATGATGGGTCAAGTGGGGCTATGACCCTATAGGCCCCCAACTCAAATGGCATTTTTCTGGTTTTTAAATTGATTATGGCCTGGTTATCGAATGCCCAATCCAGACCAAGTAGCGCTGGGTAAGGTGTTGTTGCATGTTAAGTACCTAAACCAGATCTGCAAATATACTTCATAAATAACCAAGAATAAACCATAAACCATTCACCATAACAATGAACACAAGAAATATCCAAAACCCTTGAGGTAGGGTAACACCATATATTAATCCTTATGGAAGGATAAAACTCCTCAAGCAATCCTTGCTTGTACAATCACAATATTCTTCACTCTGTTTCATTACATTGCCTAGACTTCTTTATATAGCTCTCCCTATCTCCTAGGAACCTTCTAGAGGCTCTCCCTATCTCCTAGGAAACTTCTAGAGAGCCTTCTCACATTTATTACATCCAACTACCATAGTGGGCATTTATTAATATAGTGGACCTAGTCCACCTTACATTGAAGGACCACATTCCCATATATTAATTGACTTCCACTAATAACATATAACTACATTCCCATTGGGTACCTCCCTAGGTACCCCATATTACCTCCCTAGGTATACTACAGAGAGCCTCTAGAAGGTTCCTAGGAGATAGGGAGAGCTATATAAAGAAGTGTATGCAATGTAATGAAACATAGTGAAGAATATGGTGATTGTACAAGCAAGGATTGCTTGAGGAGTTTTATCCTTCCATAAGGATTAATATATGGTGTTACCCTACCTCAAAGGTTTTCTCTATTTCTTGTGTTCATGTTATGGTGAATGGTTTATCATTTATTCTCGGTTATTTCTGAAGTATATTTGCAGATCTAGTATAGGTACTTAACATTCCATCTACTATTTCGATGACTTCAAAGTCTTCCTTAGTGGGCACACCATCCAGATCTACAATTACTCCTTTTATTCTACCTATTGGTAGGACTCTATGTTGATTTTCTAGCTTTAATTGAATAGTTGAGTATCCCAATGTAGGTTCTCCCATGCATTGCCATGTAGTTTTTGGTAGTACATTCAATTCAGATCCTAGATCTAGTATAATATCTCCCATATTGAAATCCCCAATGTTAGAATTTATTCTAAATTCCCTACTTGTTCTTCTTCTTGTGTGTAGGTGGTTGACAGTTTTCAGTTCTGGCTTCTGTTCTGTTTTGCTGCTACATTTATCTAGGATATTTTTCAATATTTTAACAGATGAAGGATCACTTAACACTTTGATGCATGATTGAAAAAAGTCTTTGATAATACTTACTTGTTCCTTGGGTTGTATTTTGTTGGTATGGTCCAGTGATGGTGACATTTCATATTTCAGATCTTCCTTGCTCTACTGTGCAGTCGACACTATGTCTTCCTTCTGGAATTCTTGTTGGGCTTCTGTAAAGAACTCCTTCTCCTTATGGGTGTCGAAATTCTTCTTAGATTCAGTGTTCTTCTTTACCCATTGGTTCTGCGCTGGTTCCTGTCGAGCTGCATCATTTCCTATTTTTGTTCCTCCTTGAGTGACTATGTTGATGTTTCATCTGTCATCCCTTGCTTCGGCTGAAATCCACTGAACATTTTGGTTATTCTGATTCATTTTTTCCTGAATCTTTATGAGTAATGTCAGACATTCCTCTGTATCATGGTCCAATGTGCAACAATACATACAAGTTGTTGGTGGAAGTGGACATTCTTGTGCATAATGTCTTGGTTGCTGGCAATTGTGACATGTGACTGGTCCTCTACCATGTCTAAAACCTCCTCTGGCTTGTCCTGCTCCTCTCTAAGTTACGCGATCACCCCCCGATGCGTTATACTATGGTCCCTGATTATACTGCGTGGTATTGTACTGGGATTGTGTTAGGGTCCTAACCCACACATAGGTGGAACAATATATTTAGATGTAATAAAGGTCAATATTAATAAGGCCTTTCATTAAAATAGAATAAGGCAGATGTAAGAAGACCTAATAGAAGCTTCCTCTTCTAGAAGGATCTTCCTCTAGATGCTTCTTTTGATAGGCATATTTAGTATAAATAGGAGTCGAGGGTATGAGAACCCTAGCTCAGATATTATTGTAATAGAGCTCTGCTCGACTGGAGGTTGCCCCCTTGAAGAGGCCCATGAACATTGCTTTCAGAATCAAAGTGCTATTTTTGTTGTTATTCTTATATCATTTCAGTGATATTGTGGTGATTGTTCTGGTTATATTGTTGTTATTCTGCCATTTCTAGCATTTTATTTTTGTTCAACATACTTTTTATATCTGATATATTACAAGTGGTATCAGAGCACTTTCCTTGGCAGAAATTGTGGATAATTTTTTTTTCGGGGTAGAGACATATTCCGACATCTTTAAGCCACATAGATCTATTGTTAAGTGCATAAACCTGCGGTTGAGGGATTCATACATGCAAGAAATACAAGTGGTTCTTAAGAGCACATCCGTTGGCCACACTTGTAACCCCTGTTGGTACCCCTTCGATGGGTAGCGCATTAGACAACACTTGTGTATGGATCGACCTAGATTTTCTGAAGCCCTCTTTAGATAAACCGATCAGCCGCTTGACTACTATAGTGCCACTGAGAACAACACTTGGGAATATACTCTCTAGTACCTGGGTAGTCGGGTAGTACAGCTAAGGGTACATTCTATCCTCCTTAGTTAGTGCCCTGAGATATTGGGCCGAGTACTACTATTGGACCCCAAAAATATATCAGAGAGCTATAGCACAAGGCAAACCCTTGTATTTAGAACCCTTGAATACCTAAACCTTGGGGAGAAAAACATAAAAAAATTAAAATAGACAAGATCTATTGTCGTGCAACTGTGTTCAAGTTACCAAGTAACTGCACATTTCTTCCTGGTTAAGCATTTGAGCATTTCATCATTGCAGTATTCTTCAGACCAGAGTATAACTCTGTAGGTGTTCAAAAAAAATAAAAAAATAAAAAAAATAAAAAAGCCTGGAATTTGTTTCACCATTATTTAAGATCTATTCCATTGGATTCATCTCTTCACCCTTATCACATTCATACATATCATTTTTCAGAAAAAAATTTGACCCCACCTGCCCCTTTTCGGGTCCCTCATCCTGCTCCTCTATAAGTTGCACGATCACCTCGTGATGCGTTATACTGTGGTCCCTGATTATGCTGTGCGGTATTGTACTGGGGTTGTATTAGGGTCCTAACCTGCACATAGGTAGAACAATATATTCAGATGTAATAAAGGTCAATATTAATAAGGCCTTTCAATAAAATAGAATAAGGTGGATGTAAGAAGACCTAATAGAAGCTTCCGCTTCTAGAAGGATCTTCCTCTAGATGCTTCTTTTGATAGACATATTTAGTATAAATAGGAGTTGAGGGTATGAGAACCCTAGCTTAGATATTATTGTAATAGAGCTCTGCATGATTGGAGGTTTCCCCCTCGAAGAGGCCCGTGAACATTGATTTCAGAATGAAAGTGTTATTTTTTTTGTTATTCTTATATCATTTCAATGCTATTGTGGTGATTGGTCTGGTTATATTGTTGTTATTCTTCCATTTCTAGCATTTCATTTATGTTCTGCATACTTTTTATATCTGATATATTACAAGTGGTATCAGATCACTTTGCTTGGCAGAAATTGTGGGTAATTTTTTTTTTCAAGGTAGAGACGTATTCCGACGTCTTTAAGCCACAAAGATCTATCGTTACATGCATAAACCCGTGGTTGAGGGATTCATACACGCAGGAAATACAAGTGGTTCTTAAGCGCACATTTGTTGGCCACCCTTGTAACCCCTGTTGGTACCCCTTTGGTTGGTAGCGCATCAGAAAACACCTGTGTAAGGATCGACCTATATTTCTTGAAGCCCTCTTTAGATAAACCGATCGGCCGCCTGACTGCTATAGTGCCACCAAGAACAACACTTGGGAAGATACTCTCTAGTACCTGGGTAGTCGGGTAGTACAGCTAAGGGTACAGTCTATCCTCCTTAGTTAGTGCCCTTACATATTGGGCTGAGTACTACTGTTGGACCCCGCATGTATATCAGAGAGCTATAACACAAGGCAAACCCTTGTCTTTATAACCCTTGAATACTTAATGCTTGGGGACAGAAACATAAACAAAATAAAACATACAAGATCTATTGCTACGCAACTGTGTTCGGGTTACCAAGTAACCACACATTTCTTCCTGGTTAAGCATTTGAGCATTTCATCATTGTAGTATTCTTCAGACCGGAGTATAACTCCACAAGTGTTAAAAAAAAAAAAAAAATTCTTGGAAAATTTTTCACCATTATTTGAGACCTATTCCATTGGATTCATATCTTTGCCCTTATCACATTCATACATATCATTTTTCGGCAAAAAAATTGACCCCACCTGCCCCTTTTCGGTTCCCTCGTCCTCATGACCCATACATGTAGCCAAGACTTGGAAGATAGCTTTAATACCTTGGAATCTAGTCTCACCGAGACCCAACAAGAATTGAAACATCTCAGTGCCAATGTTGTCGCCATCAATATAACCATGCAATCCTCAATGGATGAAATCAAACAAGAACTGACCACCCATCTTGAATCTTTTTTTTTGTCACTCTGCACCAAGCTTCATATCCCTATAGATAACGCTTCCTCTGACTCACTCCCAAAGATTGAAGCTGAAAATTCCTCTCATTCCCATAACTTTCAGCACCATCACTTTCAACGTGACCTACGCCTTCGATGGGTGGATGTGACCAAATTTTATGGCTCGGACCCCACTGGTTGGCTAACCCAAATGGAACATTATTTCTCTTTATACGACATTACTGATGACTTGTCCAAACTCCGATATGGTGTTCTCCATCTAGATCAAGAACGTTGGCAATGGTGGCAATGGAGAAAAACTTCCCGTCAAGGGTATATTGCTTAGACACACTTTGTGGCAGAGCTTTATGAACGCTTTGACACTAACACCAACCATTTGGGCCATTTGACAAAGTTGAAACAATCAGGAATAGTGGAAGACTTTATAGCTGCCTTTGAGTGCCTGGCTTTTCGAACAAAGGGCATGTCTGATGCCTTTTTCCATGAGTGTTTTATCAGTGGCCTCAAGGATGAGATTAGGGCTGATGTCCTCATGGCTCGGTCTCAAATTTGGGTGGAGGCTACTAAAAGAGATAAAGAATCACAATAGGTTGTATCTTCTCAAAACCAAAAACCCTCCTTTATCCATCGCCCTAAACCAATAAATACCACTACTCCCTCTACTCCACTAAAGATCCAAAAATTGACCAGGGCTGAAATGGTTGAACGCCAACTCAAAGGCCTTTGTTATAATTGTGATGAAAAATATTTCCCAAGCCACAAGTGTAAGGAACAAAATCTTTTTATGGCCATCTCTGAGGATATTTCGGAAGAGGATGTTGAAACTACCCTTGTGCCCGAGTCACCTAAAACCACTAACATAACCCCTCCCTCAGACCCTCCCTAAGTAGAACCGGTCATTTCCCTCAATTCTCTCACTGGCTTCTCTGCTCCCCAAACCCTCAAGCTAATAGGTTACATTAAGCATCGGAAGGTCATCATTCTGGTTGATAGTGGATGCACCCATAATTTTATTCATTGCCGCATTGCCCAAAAACTCATTGCTACATCCATGCCATCAATAATTTCCAAATCATGATTGCCAATGGTGGTTCCATGAAATGTGGAGGGTGTTGTGAAAATGTGTGTCTCCAAATTTGTGACTACCACTTGAAATATCATATGTTTTCTATCGACATGGGTAGTTGTGAAATTGTGTTGAGTGCAGAGTGGCTAAGAACTTTGGGTCCCATTCTCATGGATTTTAATGAATTAACCATGTAATTCGACCAAGAGGGTAACCAATATAAATTCCAAGGAATCATCGCCAGTTCACCTGAGATCATTAGTTCCCATCGCATGGAAAAGCTGCTCAAAAAAGCTCATTCTAGTGTTATTTCCCAACTCCATGCCATACAAGCAACAAAGACACCCTTGGTGCTGCAAGACCTCCAAGCCATCCTTTCTAAACATCAACTGGTCTTTTCCACTCTCTAAGGACTCCCTCCTTCCCGTAGTGTTCATGATCATTCCATTCCCCTTGTACCCGGAAGCCTTCCTCCCAATATCTGTCTGTATCATCACCTCTTTGACTAAAAAAATGAAATTGAGAAAATGGTCCAAGAACTCCTTAATGCAGGCGTTATCCGCCCTAGTACGAGCCCCTACTCTTCTCCTATGGTCATGGTCCTGAAGAAATAAGGTTCTTGGTGAATGTGTCCTCACTTTCGTGCCTTCAACAAACTTACCATTAAGGACAAATTTCCCATTCCTTTCATTGATGAACTCCTTGATGAGTTGAGTAGCGCCCAATTCTTTACTAAACTTGATCTTCATTTGGGCTACCACCAGATACATATGAAAGAAGTAGACATTCCCAAGATTGCCTTTAGAACTCATGAGGGACACTATGAGTTTTTGGTCATGCCCTTTGGCTTGTGTAATGCCCCATCCACCTTCCAAAGCCTCATGAATCATGTCTTCCATCCTTTTCTCCATCATTTTGTCTTAATTTTCTTTGATGATATCCTCATCTATAACAAAACTTGGATAGACCATCTGGCTGATGTGGATCGAGTTCTCCATCTACTCTCTCAACACCAACTTTTCCTGAAACAGTCTAAATGTTTTTTTGGTGCCTCAGAACTGGAATACTTGGGTCATCTGGTTGTCAAGGATAGCGTCAGGGTGGATCCCAAAAAGATTAAATCTATGTAAGACTGGCCTCACCCAAAGACCCTCAAAATCTTGCATGGATTTCTGGGCTTAACAGGGTATTATCGCAAGTTTGTTAAGAATTATGGAAAGATTGCAACACCTCTCATTGCTCTCCTAAAAAAGAACTCTTTCACTTGGAATCCAGCCACTGCTCAATCTTTTCAAACCTTGAAGATGGCCATGTGCACCACTCCAGTCCCAACCCTTCTTGATTTCAAAAAGAACTTTGTGTTGGAGTTTGATGCCTTAGGGAAAGGAATTGGTGTTGTCTGTATGCAAGAGGGTCGACCTTTGGCCTTTACCAGCAAGAAACTATTTGAAAGAAATCTAGGAAAATCAATCTATGACAAGGAAATGTTGGTTATTTTGCATGTCATTTATCTATGGCACCCTTATCTATTGGGGAAACGTTTCTAAATTAAGACAGACCATCAAAGCCTCAAGTATTTTTTGGAACAATGCATTTCCTCCCCAGAGAAAAAAAAATGGGTGACTAAGCTATTTGGATACGATTATGAGATCATTTAAAAGAAAGGCAAAGACAATGTAGTTGTGGATGCACTTTCCCAAAAATATGAAGATGAAGGATCCCTTTTTTCTCTTTCGTTCATTGTACCAGATTGGCTCCAAGCCATTCGCCAGGAATGGCTACAACATCCCAAAAGTTTGCATCTGATCCAACAATTACAGTCCAATGCTCCAGCTTCCCCTAGGTACTCTTAGCTCCATGATGAGCTTCAATACAAAGGACATTAGTATTTAAGTAAACAATCAAAGATTAAATCTACGGTACTTTCTAAGCTTCATGCTGCACCCACACTGGGGCACTTTGGGTTCACCAAAAGCTATGATAGGGTCAAACGTTCTTTTTTTTGGGATGGTATGAAACAGGACATTCATAATTTTGTCACTGAATGTGATGTGTGTGATCTGGATTATTTTCGACACGAAATGAGAGCAGAGATATAGTAAAGAAATGCACAGAGATATTGAAGATATTCAATAATATAATAGAAATGTATCAGAGATGCAACCATAAACACAGATATACAGTAATACACAATTTCTATTAATCAAAGAAATGTAAAGAGACTATAAAAATACAGAGTGAAAGACTCACTAGAATGGTGGCAACTTATCTCTGAGAAGAGATGTGATGGCTATTCGCATTCACAAGAAGATGATTACAATGAGGCTCTGAAGGCATTTTTACAATAAGTAGGAATTCCAAAAACCTTAAACATCCAAAATCCTAACCCTAGGAGATGAAGCGCCAAAAGTCATGTGGGCCCCTTTTGGGTAAGTGAGTACAACAACTTCCCGGGGTCGTAACTTTTGCATAAGATCTCTGTTTTAGGTGTGTGATAGCTTGTTGGAAAGGTATCATCAAGGAGATTCATTTTGGGGGATAAATAATTCTTTGGCTACCATTGAGAACCTTTATCTCATAAAACCTTCATTTGCACCCTCAAAATGGCCCCAGAAGTTAAAACCTGCTAAAAATAGTAAATTGCCAAAATTGCCAGAAAATTGTTTTGAGCCATTTGGAAAAGGTGGATGGCCATCGATATCCACCTGGATCAATCCTCCCTCCTTAGAAAGAAATGGTCTCTCCATTGCATTGGGTTCTGGGGGGAGAGGGAAAAGTGTTTGTTGAATCTGCATCTTGGTGAGCTGCTTGTCTTGCTGGAGATGTCGCGTTGCTTAGTTTGTGGAAATATGTCATGAACCTGCTGAGGTTGAGGCAGTTCAACAAGCCGAGATACATGAGAGGACAATGTGCAGAAGGAATCTTCACACTTTGCTGCAGCCTTGTCGACCTACTTCTGTTGGATATAAGGTGCTTTGGGAAAGCCTGTAGTGGTTGCAATGTCCTTTTGTTCTCCTTTTGAATAGATTGTGAAGAAGTTGAATTTTGTAGTATGAGATACTACATTGTGACACTTTTTAGGTGGAACAGTAGTCAGAACTACCTCTGGTATTCTGTACAGATGACCCCGCAAAGTAACAATGAAACTACGGGGTCGAGACTCATAAACAACATGGCATCTCCACATATATGGTTGGCCCAAGAGAACATCACAAACATCCAGTGGGGCAACATCACATAATACCTCATCCTTGAAGGGTTGGATGCCATATGACAATCGACACTGTTGGCTGACATGGAGATCTCATCCTTGCCGAAGCCACCTGATGTTGTATGGCTGTAGGTGTGGTGTTGTCGACAATCCCAATTGTTTGACGACCTCTGCTGAGATGAGGTTTTTATGGCTTTTGCTATCAACAATAAAATGTAGTGGGGTCCCCTTCACCCACATCTATGAATGAAAAAGGCGCTCCCCCTCTTTAGGATCTATTGTCTCTTCTGACTGAATTGTTGCGGTCGTGACAATAGCAGTGGGGTCTGCGTCAATGATCTCTCCTTTACTAGTATTTTCAGAATCATATTCTGAATCAAGGTTCGGCTCATTGTCTTTGATCCTTGCCACCAATGACTGAGTGACATTCATCAGTTTTTTGCCAGGGGATTTTGTGGAAATCACACCATTTTTTGGTGTCCTTCTTTGTCTTCCCATGACCCTTCTTTTCTTGTGTCTTGGACTGCTTTTCGGGAGACTTTTTGTTAGGGCCGTCTTTGTCATACTTTGGTTGTTGCGGATTTTCAGACCCAAATTCCCATTTTTTCTGGTGCTTAAATTTCTGCTCAATTTTAACAGCATATTGATAAGCAGCACCGAGTGATGAGATGTCTAGAAAATCCATTTCAGTCTAGATGTATCTATTTAGAGCCCCATGGTATTTCAGAACCAAATGCCGCTCGAAGTCTTTGATACCTAGCTTGGTGCATAAGGTATGGAAGGTATTTTTGAACTCCAAAACTGCTTGGCCCCTCTCTTGTCGTAGTGTGGTCCATCTCATGTACTGGTCCTCATAGTTGCCAACAGGGCAATACTGTTCTTTTACCACATCCACAAAAAAATCCCAAGTGGGATCAGCCCCATAAATTCCAGACTCCTCTATGGAACTTTGCTCCCAGTAATTTTCCCACCAATGTTTGACATGAGGGAGAGCTTTAAGGAGTGTGAAGGTGATATTTTCTTTGTTGAAAAAATTGTGAACAGAGAAATAACCTTCTAGCAGAGTTAACCATTTTTCTAGGGCTTCTGCATCTATCTGTCCTTCAAATACAGGAATATCAAAATTGACTTGTACCTTGAAAGCCGAGGTGCCTCCAAAGTCACCACTTGATGAAGATGCAGCTGATGATATCGACAAGCATTGAAGGATGTGGGAAAAATTCTCCATCATTTCGTCCCTCTGTCACGTGAGAGCTTGCTCAAGCAATAGATTGATAGGATTGTCTGCTCCGTTGTTTTTCTTTTCTTCTGTCATTGAGTGTTTCTTGGGTGTGAGAGAGCAATTGTCTTCAAGAGAGACAATATCGAGACCCAAGTTTCTATACTCAGACCTCATCAGGGACATGCACTAAAAAAACGATCAAGAGGAGCCTGCTCTGATACCAGTGATACGGATTATTTTCAGCACAAAATGAGAGCGGAGATATAGTAAAGAAATGCACAGAGATATTGCAGATATCCAATAATATAATAGAAATGTCTTAGAGATGAAACCATAAACACAGATATACAGTAATACACGATTTCTATTAATCAAAGAAATGTACAGAGACTGTAAAAATACAAAGTGAAAGAGTCACTAGAATGGTGGCAGCTTATCTCTGAGAAGAGATGTGACGGCTACTTGCATTTGCAAGAAGATGATTACAATGAGGCTCTGAAGGCCTTTTTACAATAAGAAGGATTTCCAAAAACCCTAGACATCCGAAAGCCTAACCCTAGGAGATGAAGCGCCAAAAGTCATGTGGGCCCCATTTGGGTAAGTGAGTACATCAACTTCTCGGGGTCGTAACTTTTGCATAAGATATCCATTTTAGGCGTGTGATAGCTCGTTGGAATGGTATCATTGAGGAGATTCATTTTGGGGGCTCAATTTTCCTTTGGATATCATTGAGAACCTTGATCTTGTAAAACCTTCATTTGGACCCTCAAAATGGCCCCAAAAGTTAAAACCTGTTAAAAATAGTAAATTGCCAAAATTGCCAGAAAACTATTTTAAGCCATTTGGAAAAGGTGGGTGGCCACCAATATCCACTTGGATAAATCCTCCCTCCTTAGGAAGCAATGGTATCCATTGCATTGAGTTCCTGGGGGAGAGGGAAAAGCATTTGTTGAATCTACATCTTGGTGAGTTGCTTGTCTTGTTGGAGACATCGCGTTGCTCAGTTTGTGGAAATTTGTCACGAACCTGTTGAGGTTGAGGCTATTCAACAAGTCAATATACATGAGAGGAAAATGTGTAGAAGAAATCTTCACACTTTTCTGCAGCCTTGTCAACCTACTTCTGTTGGATAGAAGGTGCTTTTGGCAAGCCTATAGTGGTTGCAATGTCTTTTTGTTCTCCTTTTGAACAGATTGTGAAGAAGATGAATTTTGCAGTATGAGATACTACCTTGTGACACTTTTTAGGTGGATCAATAATCGGAAATACCTCTAGTATTCTGTAGAGATGACCCTGCAAAGTTACAATGACACTACGAGGTCGAAACTCATAAACAACATGGCGTCTCCACATATATGGTTGGCCCAAGAGAACATCACAAACATCCAGTGGGGAAACATCACATAAGACCTCATCCTTAAAGGGTTGGATGCCGTATGACAATCGACACTGTTGGCTAATACGGATATCTAATCCTTGACGAAGCCACTTGATGTCGTATGGCTGCGGGTGTGGTGTTGTCGACAATCCCAATTGTTTGACGACATCTTCTGAGATGAGGTTTTTCTAGCTTCCACTATCAACAATAAAATGCAACGGGGTCCCTTTCACCCACATCTGTGAATGAAAAAGGTGCTCCCCCTCTTCAGGATCTATTGGCTCTTCTGGCTAAATTGTTGGGGTCGCGACAATAGCAGTGGGGTCTGCGTCAATGATCTGTCCTTTACCAGTATTTCCAGAATCATATTATGAAGAAGGGTTCGGCTCCTTGTCTTTGATCTTGGCCACCAATGATTTTTTTGAGAGAAATTCATCGGTGTTGTGCCAGGGGATTTTGTGGAAATCACACCATTTTCTGGTGTCCTTCTTTGTCTTCCCGTGATGCTTCTTTTCCTATGTCGTGGACTAGTTTTCAGTAGACTTTTTGTTAGGGTCATCTTTGTCATACTTTGGTTGTTGCAGATTTTTAGACCCGAATTCCCGTTTGTTCTGGTGCTTAAATTTCTGCTCAATTTTAACAGCATATCAATAAGCAACACTGAGTGATTAGATGTCCAGAAAATCCATTTCAGTCTAGATGTATCTATGTAGATCCCCACGATATTTCAAAACCAAATGCCGTTCGGAGTCTTTGATACCCAACATGGTGCATAAGGTATGGAAGGTATTGGTGAACTCTAGAACTACTTGGCCCCTCTCTTGCTGCAGTGTGGTCCATCTCATGTACTAGTCCTCATAGTTGCCAATAGGGCAATATTGTTCTTTTACCGCATCCACAAAAAAATCCCAAGTGGGATCGGCCCAATAAATTCTAGAATCCTCTGTGGAAATTTGCTCCTAGTAAGTTTCCCACCAATGTTTGACACGAGGGAGAGCTTTAAGGAGTGCAAAGGTGATCTTTTCTTTATCGGAAAAATTGTGAACAGAGAAATAACCTTCTAGCAGAGTTAACCATTTTTCTAGGGCTTCTGCATCTATCTGTCCTTCAAATACAGGAATATCAAGATTAACTTGTACCTTGAAAGCCGAGGTGCCTCCAAAGTTGCCACTTGATGAAGATGTGCCTGATGCTATTAGAAGGCATTGAAGGATGTGGGAAAAATTCTCCATCATTTCGTCCCTCTATTGCGTGAGAGCTTGCTAAAGCAACAGATTGATAGGATCGTCTGCTCCGTCGTTTTTCTTTTCTTCTACCATTGAGGGTTTCTTGGGTGTGAGAGAGTGATTGTGTTCAAGAGAGACAAGCTCGAGACCCAAATTTCTATACTCGGACCTTGTTAGGGACATGCACTGAAAAAACGATCAAGAGCAGCCTGCTCTGATACCACGGATCCAAATTATTTTCAACACAAAATGAGAGCAGAGATATAGTAAATAAATGCATAGAGATAATGCATATATTCAATAATATAACATAAATGTATCAGAGATGCAACCATAAACACAGATATACAATAATACATGATTTCTATTAATTAAAGAAATGTATAGAGACTGTAAAAATATAGAGTGAAAGACTCACTAGAATGGTGGCAGCTTATCTCTGAGAAGAGATGTGAGGGCTACTCACATTTGCAAGAAGATGATTACAATGAGATTATGAAGGCCTTTTTACAATAAGAAGGAATTCCAAAAACCATAGACATCCAAAATCCTAACCCTAGGAGATGAAGCGCCAAAAGTCATGTGGGCCCCATTTGGGTAAGTGAGTACATCAACTTCCCGGGGTCATAACTTTTGCATAAGATCTTCATGTTAGGCATATGATAGCTCATTGGAAAGGTATCATCAAGGAGATTCATTTTGGGGGATCAATATGCCTTCAACTATCATTGGGAAACTCAATCGCATAAAACCTTCATTTGGACCCTCAAAATGGCCCCAGAAGTTAAAACCTGCTAAAAATAGTAAATTGCCAAAATTGCCAAAAATCTATTTTGAGCCATTTGGAAAAGGTAGGTGGCCACCGATATCCACCTGGATCAATCCTCCCTCCTTAGGAAGCAATTTTCTCCATTGTGTTTACTTCCCGGGGGAGAGGGAAAAGCGTTTGTTGAATCTGCATCTTGGTGAGCTGCTTGTCTTGTTGGAGACGTCGCGTTGCTCAGTTTGTGGAAATATGTCACGAACGTGCTGAGGTTGAGGCTGTTCAACAAGTCGAGATACATGAGAGGACGATGTGTAGAAGGAATATTCACACTTTGTTGCAGCCTTGTCGACCTGCTTCTGTTGGATAGAAGTTTCTTTGGGAAAGCCTGTAGTGGTTGCAATGTCCTTTTGTTCTCATTTTGAACAGAATGTGAAGAAGATGAATTTTGTAGTATGAGATACTACCTTGCATCAATTTTTAGGTGGAACAGTAGTTGGAACTACCTCTGATATTCTATAGAGATGACCCCGCAAAGTAACAATGACACTATGGGGTCGACACTCATAAACAACATGACATATCCACATATATGGTTGGCCCAAGAGAACATCATAGACATCCAGTGCAACAACATCACATAATACCTCATCCTTGAAGGGTTGGATGCTATATGACAATTGACACTGTTGGCTGATACGAAGATCTCGTCCTTGCCGAAGCCACTCGATGTCATATGGCTGCGGATGTGGTGTTGCCGACAATCCCAATTGTTTGATGACCTCTGCTAAGATGAGGTTTTTCTAGCTTCTGCTATCAACAATAAAATGCAGCAGGGTCCTTTTCACCCACATCTGTGAATGAAAAAGGCACCCCCCCTCTTCAGGATCTGTTGGCTCTTATGGCTGAATTGCTGGGGTCGTGAAAATAACAGTGGTGTCTACGTCAATAATCTGTCATTTACCAGTATTTTCAGAATCATATTCTGAATCAGGGTTCGGCTCCTTGTCTTTGATCTCGGTCACCAATGACTGTTTTCAGCGACATTCATCGATGTTGTGCCAGGGGATTTTGTGGAAATCACACCATTTTCTGGTGTCCTTCTTTGTCTTCCCGTGACCCTTCTTTTCCTGTGTCATGGACTGGTTTTTAGGAGACTTTGGTTGTTGCAGATTTTCAGACCCGAATTCCCATTTGTTCTGGTGCTTAAATTTATTCTCAATTTTAACAGCATATTGATAAGTAGCATTGAGTGATGAGATGTCCAGAAAATCCATTTCATTCTGGATGTATCTGTGTAGAGCCCCACGGTATTTCAGAACCAAATGTCGCTCAAAGTCTTTGATACCCAGTTTGGTGCGCAAGGTATGGAAGGTATTGGTGAAATTCAGAACTACTTGGCCCCTCTCTTGCCGTAGTGTGGTCCATCTCATGTACTGGTCCTCATAGTTGCCAACAGAGCAATGCTATTCTTTTACCACATCAACAAAAAAATCCCAAGTGGGATCGGCCCCATAAATTCTAGACTCCTCTGTGGAACATTTCTCCCAGTAAGTTTCCCACTAATGTTTGACATGAGGGAGAGCTTTAAGGAGTGCGAAGGTGATATTTTCTTTGTCAGAAAAATTGTGAACAGAGAAATAACCTTCTAGCAGAGTTAACCATTTTTCTATGGCTTCTGCATCTATCTATCCTTCAAATACAAGAATATAAAAATTAACTTGTACCTTTAAATTTGAGGTGCCTCCTAAGTGGCCACTTGATGAAGATTCACCTAATGCTATTGGTAGGTGTTGAAGGATGTGGGCAAAATTCTCTATCATTTCGTCCCTCTGTCGCGTGAGAGATTGCTCAAGCAACAGATTGATAGGATTGTCTGCTCCATCATTTTTCTTTTCTTCTGACATTGAGGGTTTCTTGGGTGAGAGAGAGCGATTGTATTCAAGAGAGACAAGCTCGAGACCCAACTTTCTATACTCAGACCTCGTCAGGGACATGCACTAAAAAAACAATCAAGAGCAGCCTGCTCTGATACCACTGATCTGGATTACTTTCGGCACGAAATGAGAGCGAAGATATAGTAAAGAAATGCATAGAGATATTGCATATATTCAACAATATAATAGAAATGTATCATAGATGCAACCATAAACATAGATATACAGTAATACATGATTTCTATTAATCAAAGAAATGTACAGAGACTGTAAAAATATAGAGTGAAAGACTTGCTAGAATGGTGGCAGCTTATCTCTGAGAAGAGATGTGACAGCTACTCGCATTCGCAAGAAGATGATTACAATGAGGCTCTGAAGGCCTTTTTACAATAAGCAGGAATTCAAAAAAACCTAGACATCCAAAAGCCTAACCCTAGGAGATGAAGCATCAAAATTCATGTGGGCCCCGTTTGGGTAAGTGAGTACATCAACTTCTCGGGGTCGTAACTTTTGCATAAGAACTCTGTTTTAGGCATGTGATAGCTCGTTAGAAAAGTATCATCGAGGAGATTCATTTTGGGGGATAAATTATGTCTTTGACTATAATTGAGAGCCTTGATCTCGTAAAACCTTCATTTGGACCCTCAAAATGGCCCTGAAAGTTAAAACCTGATAAAAATAGTAAATTGCCGAAATTTCCAGAAAACTGGTTTGAGCCGTTTGGAAAAGGTGGGTGGTTACCGATATCCACCTGGATCAGTGTGTCAACACAACAAGGGAAAAATATTCAAATCTCTAGCCACACTACAACCAATTCCGATTCCACCTACTATTTGGAAGGATATTTCTATGGATTTTATTACTGGCTTACCTAAATCGGGAAATAAATCAGTCATCATGGTGGTGGTGGATCGCCTTTCCAAGTATGCTCATTTTTGCGCTCTTGAACACCTATTTACAACATACACGGTGACTCAAATTTTCATGGATTAGGTATTCAAACTTCATGGCATGCTGCACTCTATTGTTTCTGATCGTGACCCAACTTTCCCAAGCAATTTTTGGCAAGCACTGTTCAAGCTACAAGGCACCCAATTGCATCTCAGTACAACTTAGCATCCCCATACTGATGGTCAAACAAAAATTGTCAACAAGTGTTTGGAAACATATTTGAGGTGTTTTTCCTCAGAAAAGAAAAATCAGTGGGCTCAATGGTTACCCATAGCTGAATGGTGGTACAACACTTCATACCATACAACTACAGGCATGACTCATTTTGAAGTGGTATATGGACATAAGCCACCCTCAGTTCTCTCATACTTAACAGGTGCCTCGAAGGTCTAGGTGGTTGACCAAACACTTAAAGTTTGAGAGGCTATTCTCCGTACCCTCAAAGAGAATTTGGTCATGGTATAGAATCACATGAAGAAACAAGCAGATCAAGGTCACTCTAAATGTCAATTTGTAGAAGGGGATCAATTGTTTCTTCGACTGCAACCTTATGAGAAAAATTCCCTCAAGGTCGAGCATTGTTAGAAGCTAGATCCCAAATTTTATGGTCCTTATACAGTTCTCAAGCATGTGGGACGAGTATCCTATTAGTTAGCTTTGCCTAGTCATTCAAAACTACATCCTCTTTTTCATGTTTCATGCTTAAAGAAGGTGATTGGAGCTATGTGCCAAATTCAAACCAACCTTCCAGAGTTAGCTGAAGAAAGATCCATTTGGCTACATCCACAAGAAGTTTTGGACCAACGTGAGCATTTCCTGCATCAGAGAACCATCAAGGAAGTGCTAGTCCAGTGGAAAGATACAACTCTAGCAGATGCCACTTGGGAACCAACTACCATTCTGCAACAATTTCCACATCTCAAGCCTTGAGGACAAGGTTTTTTTTAAGGGGGCAGACATGTTAGGGTCCTAACCCACAAATAGGTAGAAAAATATATTCAGATGTAATAAAGGTCAATATTAATAAGGCCTCTCAATAAAATAGAATAAGGCAGATGTAAGAATACCTAATAGAAGATTCCGCTTCTAGAAGGATCTTCCTCTAGATGCATCTTTTGATAGACATATTTAGTATAAATAGGAGTCAAGGGTATGAGAAACCTAGCTTGGATATTATTGTAATAGAGCTCTACTCGTCTGGAGGTTGCCCCCTTGAAGAGGCCCATGAACATTGCTTTCAAAATCAAAGTGCCATTTCTGTTGTTATTCTTATATCATTTCAATGCTATTGTGGTGACTATTTTGGTTATATTGTTGTTATTCTACCATTTCTAGCATTTTATTTATATTCTGCATACTTTTTATATCTGTTATATTACAGGTTGTGTCGATTTGTACTATGGCTGAGCATTATTGTAAGGTTGCGGTGTAGTATTATATTGTTGGTGTGCAGTGTTGTATGGGGTTGGCGCTGGATTGAACTGTGGCGTTGCTTGCCCAGTCATCATTTTTGCCTGTACCCTGTATGCATCTGATGTTCTTTCTCACATCAGCTCCATAGTTCTACAATATTTGTCATCATGGCTGTCTAACTTGAAAAAGGTGCAATATGAGTTCATTGGGACTGCTTGTATTTCTGCATCATCATGCAATGGTAAGGGTCGTGACCTAGTTTCTTGCATATTTCGCACCATAATCCTCCCTGTGGTAGTGGGTTTGGCATCCCTGTCACCATATACTGTGCAAATGTTTGGAATTCATTCTTATGGTGTCCTTTTGTCCTACAAGTAGTGCACCAAACGACTTCTTGTTTTTCCTTGTTCTTATTCTGGTTTAGCTGAAATGTTAAGTTCTTCAGATCCTCCTTCAGTTCTTCGATAAACGGGTTCGTCTGCTGGTACTGATTCTCTTCCAATTGCAAGGCTGCCTACAGAGCCTCTGCCTGCATATGAAACTTTTATTGTAGTAATGGGTACTTCAAGTGTGGGAGTAGTGAGTTGACAAAGAGGTGTCGATGTTGCATATCGTTCATCAGGTATTTTAACTTCCCTTTTAATCACTTGAATTTTTTATTAGTCTACCATATTGATTCTCTTGGTTTCTATCTTATTTCAATCATCTCGTTCATGTACTGATCCTCTGAGCTCGGCCTTTGGAACTCATTTATCAATATTTTCTTAATGTCGTCCAATGTTCTTGTCATACTGGGAACACTGTTTGTGTCTAGACTCATGTAACAGTCTAGTGCGCGGTCCCTTAGCGTGATCGCTAGTTGCACGAGTTTGGTGTTATCATCAATTATTTGCTTTGCTTCATAGATCTTTGCACAAATGAACAACTTATTCTCAGGTTCTTCTACTGCTTCTCCTTGAAACTCTGGTAATCTAATAGTAGGATTGTGTCCTTCCATTCCAAATACCGAACTATTCCCTGCTCCACGTGGTGTAGATACTTGACTAAGGTTGTTTGAACCAACTCCTCTAGTTGTTGCTCCTTGTGTAGATGTACTTCCTGCTGCCGGACTTCCTCTGAACTTTGGTTGTCTAAATGGTGGTGTTCTCACATGGGTTTATGGGTTCCACACTGACATTAATATGAAAGGGATGGCTGCCTTCTCCTCCTGTTCTTGGGCCTCTTGTTTTCCTCTCATACGTGGCACGTAGGATTTCCTCAACATGCTCCACAACCCGAAGATCCTCTACCTCTTCCTCATCACTGGCCAAGCCCTCCCTCTCGGCTATGACTCTGTTCTTGGTATTCACCTTATATTGGTAGGGTGCTCCGCTACGTGTCGTTCCTGATGACACCAAGATCCACTTAAGTTGTTCATCATTCATCAAGATTGGGTCCAAGGGTTCTTTCTCCTTCTTCTCTTTATCCTTCCCTCCTTCCATTCCTCCTCTCTCTATCAGTGCTTCCCCCCTTCCCCCATGCATGCAGGGAAGTCTAGCTGTCTGATTCCATTGTCATTACACCTTTTTTATATAGCAGTATCTTGATAGAAGTATACATTGATCAAATGTACCTTCCTCTAGGTCCTCGTAGGAACTCTTTCTCGGTTGCGCTATATGAAATTGTTGTGTCTACCGCAAATTCTATGATAAAGCCTGCCACAATACTGTCAAGCCAAAAGTCGACTGCGCGGGTGAATTTGTTGTTCACCAGCTGGATCTGTACTGGAGACCAATATAGCTGTCGAATCCAGTTCATCATGTGGTTATCCATTAACCTTAAGATCCACTCCTGTAGTAGATGCGGAAAATCATAGAAAACGATTTCATGTAAATTCGTAAATACATATTTATCGAGGTATCTACACGGTGTGATTCTAGGGTTTCCATTGTCTTTCTGTTCAAACTCTAGCTCTTTAGTTCTCAACCAGCCCTCAATTTCTTCTCTCATGGGGTTCCAAGGTCTCCACATTCCCTTCTAATGGCTCATTTATCTTCAATGGTTCTTGTCCACTCTATCTCATCTACTCAGTCCTCTCTTGTTTCTCTTAACATGGAAATAGAACCATTTGTTGGTTATCAATTCCCTTCTCAAGTTATCTGATTTATTGACCCAGGCTTCATGTCATTCGGGGTTCCAACAAAGCCTCTAAAACTATCAGCCCTCCTGGTAAACTAGAAGGCAACGCAACACCCAGAAGGGACTGCGCAGTCTCACCCGAGATAGATATAAATGGGTGACTATAAGACTCATGTGTTTACAGTCTGGGACAGAGTAGGGGATAAAGGGTTTCTTGATTAGGGCCCTGTACCTTGAGTTGTTAATTTAATCTACTTATTCCTTGAGATCGCATACATATATCTCACAGTTTAAGTCCATCAAAATATAAACATATTCATAACAATGGATTAACTCATTCATCAAACTTAACCATTAATTGCTGAAAGAAAGTAAAGACATGCAAACATTCAACGCATTACGAGAGTATTACCGTGGTTCACCCCCTCATGGGATACGTCCACAAATATTTGGCTCTTGGCTCTTTTATTATGGTAGTTCTGCAACTCCGGCGTCGTGTGCTTACAATTCCCCACAAAACTGGGTAAGATGTATGTGAGGCGAACTAGATTGCACCAAGCTCCATAGCCGATGGTCTAATCCTTAGATCTACCTTCCTTCGTATCTTCCTTTCTCAATAGCTTACAAAATCGGTTCATACAACTACAACCATTACATATTTCCTATGATCATAATCAAAACAACAACAATAACCATAATAAATCCCCCCCTATATGATACTTTTGTATCTATATTTATAAATTTTGGGCTCTTCGTCCATTTACAAAATATTACGAAAACCCTAAACCTTCTTATGCTAGGTATTTCTTCCATGCACGTATTGTTCTTCCTCCACTTGTCTCTTTCCTTTGTGCATGATTTCTTGCATTCGTGTATGCTGATCTTTTGCCAGTTGTTACTTCAGTTTTCTGCACGATTTCTTTCCCATGATCATTCTTATTTCTACTTTGGCATGGTGCAACACCAAGCCTCTGACAGACATCACATTTCTGGAAATATTCTTTGGCATATTTATGAAATGTTGGCCACCATAAAATTGCACACAATAACTTCTGCGTGGTATCTTTTCTTGCATCGTGTCCTCCAACTATACTTGATGAGCTTTTGCTAAAACCATGGGTCGTTCATGTTCCAATACATAAGTTCTCAAGATGTTGTATGTGCCCATCTTGCATAATTGACCTATAGTGAGTTGATAGTCGATAGCTCTGACTACCATATTTTTATTCTACACAGTACTAAACTCCTTTGGTGCAACTCCTATACTCAACAATTCAATGATATCAAGGAAGTACTCATCAACTACCTATACTGAAAATAACTGTGCATTAGGGAAGTTGTCTTCCAAGTTATCAGGTTATTCTCCATTGGTTACCCTTGAAAATTGATCATGGTCTGCATTTAACTTTCCTGGTTTAACTGTTACCTTAAAATCAAATTCCTGGAATAATAACAAACAACTACAGATCCTCCCCCTCAACACTATCTTGTTGACTAGATATTTGAGGAAAAAATGATCTGTGAACATTTTAAAATGCTTTCCCAATAAGTAATGTCTTAATTTATTAAGTGCATATACCATGGCTAGGCCTTCGTTTTTTGTGGTGTTGTAATTCTTCTCGGATTCTGATAAATTCCTTCTTTCAAAAGCTATAAGATTATCTAAATCCCTTGCTCCTAGCTGCGCCATACTTTCTCCAAGTGTTATTGTTGATGCATCTACATGCACATGAAATGTATTTTTCCAATATGGAAACATTAATATAGGTGTTGTCACCATATTCTTCTTTAAAGTATCCAATCCTTGTTGAAAATCCTCATTCCACTAAAATATAGTGTCCTTCTTCAACAACTTTTCCATTGGTGCAATAATCTACACATACCCCTTGATAAACTACATGTAGTACCCTGTATGTCCAAGTGTGGATCTTAACTGGAACACCAACTTTGGTAGTGGTAAGTTCACAATTACAACAATCTTAGCAGGGTCAACCAATAAACCCTATTTGCACACTATAGGTCCCGACAATATCCCAAAACATGTGCCAAAAATGCATTTCTTGATGTTTAGTGAGCTCTGACATTGCCTGCATCTTTCCAACATCAGTCTTAAAACTTCTACATGATCTTCCAAAAGACTAAAAACAATCCAGTCATCCAAATATACTTCTAATAGATTATGTATGCAATCTTTAAAATAAGTTATGACAACCCTTGAAAATATGGTTGGTGCATTCTTCAATCCAAAGGGAATAACTATATATTGGTAGGATCCTCATTTTGTAGAAAACATAGTATTACACCTATCCTCTGGAGCTATTTTGACCTGATGGTAACCTGATAATCCATCTGTGAATGAATATGTTTCCTGGCCTCCCACATTCTCTAAGACCTCATTTGTAAAAGGGGTAGGGAAATGATCATGTAAGAAATGATCATTTAATTTCCTCAAATATACACAAATCTTGATCCCCCCTTGATTCTTTTCCTGGACTACCATGGGACTGATCCATTCAGATTCCTCCATTGGTTCTATGATACCAACTTCCAACATTTGGTCAATTTTTTCTTTCACATTATGCTTATATACTAGATTCAGAATGTAAGGTCTCTATCTAATAGGTCTAGCATATGGTTTTAGGGGTATCTTCATCTCACCTAGCTCACCTGCTATTCCCTTCATCTCTCTGAAGGTTGCTAGAAACAAGTCATTGCATTCACGTAGTAACTCTGTTATCCTCTCTAATGTCTTCTCATCCTAGTAGTCTTTGATGCTTGTCATTTTAGGATTTTGTTCTATCCCAATGTTGAATTTCTTGAACTTGATTAGTGCATCAAATGCCTCTAATTCTAGAGATGGAAATTCCACTGCTCTCTCTCTCCTTCAATATCAGTGATATGAATGTTGCGTGAATCATCTTCATATGGTGCTTCCTCTGTGACATGATAACATGAGAGTAAATATCTAATTGTATGTCTGTTCTGTTGCTAATATTTAGTGATAATATCCACCTTAGGTTCCTCAAAGAATATCATTCCCTGTATCATCTTCAGAGATGAATCAATGTTGGGTTTCTCATGCTCAAATGAGAAGGTTGCCACAAAATTATTCAGTAATATTGTCCATTCGATAGTGCCTCTATGCATCTCTTGGTCTATGTACTAGTTCCCTGGGATCCCTCCCAATGTATGAATGAAGTGATGAGGCCATTCCTATGGTGGTGTCATCCTCCATTGTGTTCTGCATTTCTCTAAGTGATGAGTTGGCCTTCCTCGCCCATCATACTTCTACATTGTATTTCTCCCCTATTCTGCACCAAATCTAATTCGCAAGAGTTGTTTACAATGATACCAGTCCTGAATTGTTTCTTTGTGTGCACCCCACCATATTGCAGATGTTGCCTTGAGTGCAATATCCAGGGATAACATTATAAGATTTTCCAAAACTTCCACCTCATAGTTGGTTAATAATTCCTCTAAGTCATTCAACCCATGAAAATTTGGAAGTTCCCTTATCTCTGTACCAACCCACCTTACTGCGCAGTCTATTCTTGTGCACCTCCTTGTTGAAACTTCATGTAGTCTTTGCTGCTAGTTCTCCAGACCCATGTTTGAGTCTGAAGCACATGATGTAATGCTTCTCTATATGAGTACCCCATCTATAGTTGGGTTGACATAATATTCTTCTCATGCACTAGTTCTGTATAACTTATTTATTTCTTCCAAGTCCAAACATGTTGCCTCTACAAACCTGTCTCCTTCTAATGAAATCACTTTGTACTCACCTGATTCAAAATTCATTTTCCTTGTCTTCAGGATGATTACAACCTAGTTATGAAATTCCTAATCCAATCCAAGTAAAGTTGGGTAGGGTGTTGTGCCATCTACTATCTCTATCACTTTTAAATCTACCACAGTGAGCACTCCATCCAAGTCTATTGTTGCACCTTTAAGTCTTCCAATTGGTAACACTCTGTGTTGATTTTCTAGTTTCAATTGGACAAGTGAATAGCCTAATGCAGGTTCCCCCATACATTTCCATGTCTTCTTAGGAAATATGTTTACTTCAGAGCCTAAATCAAGTATGATATATCCCATATTGAAATCCCCAATGTTGGAATTCAACCTGAATTCCCTACTTTTTTTTCTTATTGTATGGAGGTGATTGACTTTTTTCTTCTCTAACTTCCCTTCTACTTTTGTGTTGCATATTTCTAGCAATTTCTGCAAGATCTTAATGGATGGTGGATCATTCAATAACTTACTAGAGGATTGTAGAAAAGTCTTTATATTACTTACTTTCTCTAAAGGTTGTCCTTTGCTGGTGTGATCCATTGAAGATGGCATCTAGTACATTGGTGGATCCTGAGTTCACTGCGCAATTGATGTAGATGCAATGTTCTCTTTGATAATATCCTGTTCGGCCTCCTTAAATATTTCCTTTTCTTTCTGCACATCAAAATGATTATGTGGCTCAGTGTTATTTTTTACCCACTGGAGTTGAGCTAGATCCTATTTTGCTGCATCAGCTCTTATCTTGGCTCCTCCTCAAGTGACGATGTTGATGTTTTTACCATCATCCATGGCTTCTACCAAAATCCACTAGACATTTTGATTGTTCTGGTTCCTTTTTTCCTATATTTTTCGCAAGAGTGTTGGGTAGTCTTTTGTTTCATGGTTTGTTGCGTGACAATACATGCATGTAACAGGTGGAAGTGGACAATCCCTTTCATAATGTCCTGGTTGTTGGAAGTTATCGCATACTAGTGGCCCCTTGCCTCGTCCAAATCATCCTTAGCCTCAACCTCCACCTCTGAATCCATCTCTATCTCCTCGCAGTGCATTGTACTAGGGTACCTAGTTATACTACGTGAGATTATATTATGGTTGTGCATTGTTGTATTGTGGTTGCATGAGGTTAAATTATGGTGGTACATTGTTGAATTGCGGTGCAGATTTCCCTATCATTATCTCTTCTTTCAACCTGTAAGTGTCTGAAGTTCTTTCTCTCATCAAATCCATTGTTCTACAGTCCTTATTATCATGTCCCATTGTTTTGCAAAAATTGCAATACAAAAATTTTGGCACCGTCTTATACTTCTGCATCATTGGACCATGATATGGATCATGCCCATGTATCTTATAGATCTCACACCATGGTCCTATTTTTGGCAAGGGGTTTGGCACCCATGCTACCAAGTACTGCACAAAAGTTGGACATTCATTCTTATGATGTATTTATGTCCTACATAACGTACACCAAACAACTCCTCTCTTCTCTTTCCCCTTATTCTGATTTAATTGAAATGTCATATTCTTCATATTTTCCTTCAACTCCTCTATTGTTGGATCTGTTTATTGACACTAATTTTCTTCCAGCTATAAGGATGCTTGTAGGGCCTCTTCCTGAGTTTGGAACTTCCGTTGTCTCAAAGGATAATTCAAGTGTGGTAGCACTGAGTTCACAAACAATTTCCTATGTTGCATATCAGTAATAGAATATGTCAACTTACCTTTCATACATTTGAACCTTTGATCAGTTTCCCAGATAGTCTGACCTGGTTTCTAGCCGATTTCAATCATTTCATTCATATACTAGTCTTTTGAGTTTGGATTCTGAAATTCGTTTACCAATAGCTTCTTCACTTTTGCGACAGTCTTAGGTGCTCCTTGTGGACTGTTTACATCAAGGCGCATGTACCAATCCATCGCATGGTCTCTGATTGTATGGATAACTACACAAATGTTTCATCCTCATATGTGATATGATTTTCTTCCCATATCTTTTCACAAATAAATAAATGATTTTTAGGGTCCTCATATTCCTTGCTCCGAAACTATGGTAATCTGATGCTAGAATCTAGTCCTGCCATTATAAACTATTTCGAACTAATGCCTCCACATGGTGTAGATAATTGAATTTTACTTCTTGAAATTGATCCCCTAGCTGGTTTTCCTTGATTAGACCCCTAACCTATTTCTCCTCGTCCATTAAAATTCAGTTGTCTAAACACTAGTGTTATTTCTAGTGTATTAGTCACACATGGGTTTGTAGGTTCCACACTGGTTGTGATTTGGATTGGATTTCTTCCTTCTCTTCCTGATCCTGGACCTCTTGTTTTCCTTTCATATCTTGTTCAAAGGATTTCCTCAATTTTCTCCACAACCTCTACCTCTTCTTCATCGCTTGCCAAGCCTTTTCTCTCAGCTATGGCCCTCTTTTTGTTATTCATCTTATATTGGTAAGGTCTATTGTTGCACGTCTTTCAAAATTTTTCCATTATTTTCTTTATCTAGTCTTATTCCTTCATGATTGGGTCCATGGCATCCTTCTTCTTCCCTTTATCCATCTCCCTATCCATATCTCAAACTCCTATCAGTGCTTCCCCTCTTCCCGCATGCGTGCATGGAATTTTAGTTGTTTGATTGCATGGTCATCACACCTTTGTCATACAATAAAATCTTGATTGAATTATAAAGTGATATGATGTACCTACCTATGGGTACCTTTAGAAATTCCTTCTCTACAACAGTGTAGGACTTCGCAATATCAACTACAAACTCAGTGATAAACCCTACAATAATATTGTCTAACCAAAAATATACTACATGCGTAAATTTATTATTGACACACTGTAACTGTGCGATCTCCATATGATGCCAGTATAGCTATCTAATCTGATTAATAGGATTGTTTTCCTTCAACCTCAATAACCACTACTGCAACAGATGTAGGAAATCATAGAAAAATACCTCATACAAATTGCTAAACATATATTTGTCGAGATATTTGTGAGGTGTAAACTTAGGGTTTCTATTGTCCTTCTGTGCAAACTCGAGTTCCTTTTTTCTCAACCATATTTCAATATCCTCCTTCATTAGATTCCATGGATTGAACATTCACTTCTATTCTTTCATCCTCCATGATTTTCTTCACCAGATCTGTTCCACTCAATCTTGTGCAGTTCCAGCTAGAAACAGAGCCATTTGTTGGAAACTTGGGCTGACCCAGGTTATGTTCTCAATAGGTTTCCAAAAAAAACCTCAAAACTATCGGCCCTCTTGGTAAACCAGAAGGAAACACTGCACACAGAGGGCACAACGCAATCTCACCTGAGATAACTTTATGTGGGACTGGAATACTCAGGTGTTTGCAGTATAGGAAGGAGTGGGGGCTATGTTTTGATTCTTTTTCTTATGCATTGACATCATTATTCATTCATCTACTTCTAGGATTCATTCATCATTAAACTATGCATGCATGTTGTTAAACTTAGATTTAAGCATTCATTCTCTAACTGATACATCACATAACATTCAAACAATCATTCAGACACATGAACACAATGGACTTACCATGGTTCACCCCTCTTGGGGATACATTCACAAATATATGTCTCTTCTTCTCTTTTATTCATTCTTCTACAAAATACATATTGCGTGCATTACATCTTCAAGATTACAATCAAAAGGAGGGTGAATACCCTCTGTGAGGCAGACTAGATCACACCAAGCTCCACATTCTATGACCTAACAATCAAAACCTAGCTTATTTGTATCAACAACAAGAACAACCATAAAAACCAATAACCAACCTCTCCTAGACCTTCTAGGCCTTTATTTATACTATTCTACTAGCTTATATCCATTACATTCATGTCCCAAAACCCTAACCCTATCATGGCTAGGTTTGACTACATGCGCGACATGTTTCTTTTCCTCCTTCTACATGCTGATTTTCCACCACCTATGGCATGTGCTCCCAAAATAGCTCTTTCTCTCCAAAAATAGGCATGCACCCAAAATATACTTTTATACCAAAATAGGCCTACACCAACATTATGTTGTGGGCATTGTCATCACTCAGCACTGCCACCCCCTGGCCTATCATAGTGAAACACTATCATATGTCATTCGTAAGTACCCTACTTACGACAAATAAATATACTCCATTGTGTAATTCTATCGTTAGTGGAGGCATTACATTCTCAGGAAGGAGACAATCATCCACACTAAACATAAGATGTTGTAGTTCATGCAAACATAAGGTAAATTGCAGAATGAGTGCCATCAAAAGTGGTCCACATATTTGCAGTAGTTCCACCTCAACATCAAGTATAAAAAAGGAAGTACCAACCGAGTCACTGATTGCCTCAACCAAACTCCTGTCACAATACTCACCACAGTGCTATATTCTTGGGGCCATGAGAGCTTCGGATGGCCCCACCTCTGTGAGACAAATCTTGACTTCACCAATGTTGGATTATTGAGAGGGGGGTGAATCAGTAATATAGATTTTTAATCCTTTTAACCACAGTATGCAAGTGTTATTTTATCTTTAAGATCAATATATAATTATCATCCAATAAGTGAAAAGTAAATAAACCATGAAGAGTGAACAATCATACACATACACAATACACTAGTATTTTTATGTGGAAACCAATTGCGGGAGAAAACCACATAATGACTGTTCTTATATGTCTTTAAGAATTACATTCATTGGAAGCACCAACTTCCTTTGTTCTCTAGCTACAACTCGAAGGACGCTCTGACCCCTTATATTTTCAGGCTACAACCTGAGGGAATCTACAAATCCCTAATTCTATGGCTACAACCAGAAGGAGGCTACAACCCCCTATGTTCTTCAGCTACAACTAGAAGGTGGCTACAACCACCTATCCTTGCCCCATCCTGCCACCCTGAAATATATGTGTCAAGTGAAGAAACCCTGACCACCCTCTCATTGTGATATATACCACTGTAAACCTATACCAACTTGTACCATTGACCTGTAGCCAACCTGTATCACTGCCGTATAATAAACTTGTACTTTTACTTAGTCTGTACCAACCAAAAACCAACATATACAAAACCTATCTATTCTGCAACTCACATATGTACGCGCCCTATCTATCCTACAACTCGTGTATGTACGTGACCTATCTGTACTGCAACCTACATATGCCTTATGAAGACTAGGGTTTTCTCTTCTCCTGAAAATATATGACTCTTTGTAGTGTGTGTCAAATCAACCTGCAACATGTCACTGTGTCTATAATGTAGTTTTGCCCTATGCATACATCCTCATATGTATTCTTTAATCAAATGCATCTATATCCCTCTAGTAATGTGCCATACAAGTGTGTATAATCATGAACAAGTGTGATAACCCTCACATGAACTAGAAATCAAACCATTTATGATATACAAACTCTCAATACATCAACCACTTCACAAATACAAGCTCTCAACCATGTACCACAAAACCCCTTAACCATATGCCAAGAAATACAAGATGTTCCTCAACACTAACAAGATGTGTCAATGATAAATATTGATTATACCGGCACTATATTTCTGTATATCTGAATTATACAGAAATTCCCATGCAGGCACTAATCTCTCTAGATAAAATCCTCAAACCCCCATGACCATTTCTCATGTAAACAACAAAACCCAACTACTCATAGAAATAAGACATACCTTTTGAACCAGTAGATGGATTTGATGTACATGATCACTGTAGACCTTCCTGGGATCTTGCTTTTATAATCTAGAGACCTGGCATCTTAATATTCTCAAGTTATTGGGTATTTACCCTTATGTGTGTGCCCTGTTATACTACTATCCCATGTACATACGCGCCCTACTCCACTGCAACCCACGTACACCTCAAAAACTAGGGGTTTTCAGTATTTTCTATAATTCCAAAACTTTCACCGTCAACCTATAACATACCCAACCAGCCATAGGCCGGGGTATGCTACCTGCAAGCCCACCCTTGGAATTCTTTCTCATACCTATACCAGCTTTATTTATTAAATATGCATAAGATAAGAGAATTAATGACATGCACAACAATAGCCAACAAACATGCATGTTCAAAAGATTTGATTAACGATAATTAAATATACAGCGGAAAAAAATTCATACACAGATAATAATATCACAACATAGAGCACTTATCTTTATGAAAGATGAAACCAAATGGCTACAAACCAAGGACGTTCCACCCAACCGTAGAGACTACTGCTCCAAATCTCAACAGTAGCATCACCCCTGAGCCAGGGCTATGAATCCACAAGTACGGTTCTAGAGTGAACTTGGCTTCCCAAACTGGACAGCTCTCAAGCTCTCACAGGCTTCCCAACACTCACAACAATCCAAGTACCCAACTCTCTTCTACCCATATTACACCACCCAAGAGAATGGACCTCCACCTTTATCTGCCACGCAATTCCTCAACCAGTCCCTCTCCTTATTCGGGCCTCCAACGCAACTGGTCCAAAATATCAATGTTGGAACTCTCCAGACTTGCAGCTGTGAGCCATGTTATACAAAGACCACTGCATCTTAGCCATGTAGGCCTCAAGGTACGACTGGATCCTACCAGCGGCCACTACAACTAACTATCTCATGGCTAATTCTTTCGCAGTTTGGCCCCCCTTCCTGAGACCAATACGCAGATGAGGATGGATGGAGGAGGTAGGTAAGTGCATGGGAGTGCGTGAGGGTAATAATGAGGCAACATAAAGGTGACTGTAATATCCCTCGTCTAAACATAACTGTAAATGTAATGCAAGTGTACTTAAGATGGTGAGTTTTTTTTACATCAATTTGTAATGCACCTTTCATGGCATAGTGCATGCATGTACTGCACAGTAAAATGATGTAGTGTGCACATTCCTAGATACCGTGCGCAGTAACTAAAGTGCATGCAATATTGAGGGAAACAAATACCGCACATATTAACTAAAGTGCACACAATATTGAGGTCAACGAAATACCACATGCAGTAACTAAAGTGTGCAATATTGAGGTCAATGAGCCTTTGTGTATATGATATGTGTTATAGGCTGGCGAGCCAGCTATTTAAGCTGGGATGCTTATGTTTTGGAATTAGGCCAGAGCACCTAAATGTTAAATGTCAGTCTGCCTATTTTGTATATGTCTCATGATTAATATAAAATACATCGTTGTGCGCAGACTGACCATGATAAAAGAGAAGGGGGACTAAACTCCACCAGTCAGGGAAAGGGAGTGCCAAACGTTAAGGGAAATGGCTAAGCTAAAGAGCTTAAGCCAAAAAGGAATATTATATTAATATTTCTTTAAAACATAAAGTATGGATTATTATTTTATCCTAAGTTCTAAAGTTGGGGACAAGTGGACCAAAGTAGCTTCCAACATGACAAGTGTCAAGTTGGGGACATGCATATATATTGTCAGGACTTAGTTCATTTTCAGGGGGGGCCATCATTCTGACCAACATCTTTTCCATCACTCTTCCAATATTCAACCATCATTCAACCATGACTCCATGACCATCTCCCTCACATATTCAGTTATTCTTCATACATTCATTTCACTGTATCTGAACTAGTTTTCATAGCCATTTTTCCTGTTGGTGTACCTGGTTAGCTTGGGAGAAGGATTGAAGAAGCGGGTTGTCAGGCCCATGGGAAATTGAAGAGGTGGGTTTTTAGGTCTGTTAACAATTATCTGAGTGAGAGAATTTCTAGGAATTAATTTCCTGAAGGTGCTAAATTGCAGCCATAGTTCTCTGAGACTTCTTGTCCGGCCTGTTCCTAAAGCCCTGGAAGGGAAGTGAGGTAGCCGAAGGACTGTTGAGCAGAGAATGGGCACACTCCCTTGGGTGGGACAGGCATGTGGGGAATTAGAGGCTGTAGGCTGTCAGTTGAGTGAGCACCTGAGATAGAGTCTTTCCTGTTGTCTATGAGCCTTTAGCCTGGTTAAGAATCCATTTACCCGTGTGGATTTTAGTCCCAGCTCGAGGGTGACTCACTATTGAGAGTGATGAACAGTGTAGTCTAAGGCTAGGAGGTTCATGGACGGTCTGCAAGCAGTTGGTGACCTTCTTACCAAGATAAGTACCAACTGTGTGATAAATTTACATGCTGCATTGTTAATTACGTGCTTATTTTATGGGTTTATCATATGTGTGATTATAACTATCTGTATGTTTATGGGTATTTCCCTGTATATGCTGCACATCTATGTTTACTATTATTTCAGTATGAAATTGTATATTTACAGAATGTAATTGTTTGTTTATGTTTTATATGTAAAGCTTCCGCAAGAGCTCTATGTGTATATATATTTTTAATTGCATGTAGTTCGATATGTATATATTCCTATGTGTATATGTATGTCTTTCTTTTATTAAATTTATGTGGCATAACTTAGTTGAATACTGGGTATGTTACAGTATGTTCCACAGTGAGAGAATGAAAGTGTTCTCTCGTGTAGTGTGGCCCAGTCATGGGTGGTCGGGGATGTTACAATATGGTATCAGAGCATCATTTTTCAACACTGAGCCTGAATGGGCCAAACGAGTCGAGTTGAGGCAAAATTTCAATATGGTATGAGAGGATTTATTTCAAAGTGGCCAAAATTTCAATTCACAAAGAGTCCATGGTAAAATTGTGGCACCGTGTGAAAGAATATTCTGTGCAGATGCGCGCACTAAAATTGGCATTGCCCAGTGTGCACACGTACAATAATGATGCACGCGGTGTGTGTCGTATTGCTAAACATAGAGGAGTTGGGTTGGTTTGCTCACAGTATGAGCATAATTTGTATCGTGACAGTGTAGTCAATAGTGCGCGCAGATTATTATGCGCAGTGGGGGAATATTAAAATTTGGCATGGTGAAATGCATAGAGTGAAATGCATGTGGAATATCAGTGCATGATACAAAAATTATGTGCAACAAGTATCAGTGCAAGAACCAAAACTATACGCAGTGGATATTGGCACGCAATGCAGAAGTAGTGCGTGTAAATTATTGGTGCGACAGAGAAGAAATGCATAGTGAATATAGGTGCCCAGAAGCACAATTTACCTTGTGGTGTTGTTGTGCATGATAAATATGGGTGTACAGGTTGAATTTTTGTGCGTGCGAAGTCATTTTTGAAGGTGATGAGTCTGAGTTTAATAGAAAAGTTGCATGGTATTAGAGGAAAAAGAAACACACAACCTCATCAGAGCATTATTTAAAATGAATTCGAAGTTGGTTTGAGAAGAAATAAATATAGTCTAAATTGCTAAGCCTAGAACATCTCAGAGATGAATTCTGGGTTTTATATTCCTCCGATTCAGACAGATGAGAGAGAAATATAAGCTTACAATAAACACATACTGTGAAAGAAAACATGACTTAGACCACCACCAGTTGGAACCTGTTCATAAACATTCCAAATTCCCTTCTGCATTTATATATCCATTTTAATCCCAAAATTACAAAAGTCTTCCTACACAGAGGGTAGGTTCAGTTTTCCCTTTTGTCTTCCTCGAGATAATACGTATATATGGAAATAAGTTGCAGTAAAAAAAAGGGAAGGAATTAAAATAACAGATATCCTACTTTAAGGGGATCTTTTAAGAACAGGTCTATCAGCTTTGATGCCCCTTACCTTTGCTACAACCTGTCCAAAAATTGCTAAAATATACTTAATTTTATTCGAGGACTCATTTCAGCTTATCGATCTCCTCCTTTAAAGTATTTAAACAGACCGGTTGACTCTCTCCAACACTTTTAGCCGTTTCAGTTGTGGTTTTTTTTTTTTTTCGCTTACTCCATTTCTTCTTAACAGCTCGCATGTTGATGACTAGATCCCTGATAATTGGATTTAACCTAACTTCCAATATCAAGTCTGTAGCAGGTTCTGTGTGGAATTTAGTCATTAATGTATGCGCAATTACCCTTTCCTTCTTACTCGTAGGAAAATCTACCATGTCTCCTGAATAATTAGTCTCACTGGATATAGCTTTTTCCATGTACCTAAATTTTGTGGACACCGAAATTATTTTACAGAAGTCAGAAGGTCGAGCAAACTTGGAGATTACTCCAGTTATGAATAAGATGATGCCTCCATACTTGAGAATTGGTAGTTATAGAGTCCCAATCATGAATCACAGACACACTTACGTACAATTATGTTGGGTTTCCATGCTCGGCTAATCCATTTCAAATGATTAGCATTTGAGTTCGTTACATGGTGGCGTTCACCTGACCTCTTATAGCTGTGAAGTACCGAATGAGTGAAACAGGGTGATCTGACTAGCCATCACCCATTCCATGAGTGGTGGTTTTGACATATTGAAACACGTGACATCGAGACTTATATAAAGTGGTTTCAACAAACCGCCTCTCACCCCGATGTATCTCAAGACTTGGGTTTTATCTAAGAATTGTCATGGTGATAACACCAAGAAATTAGAAGAAATAATTATGATGTATATATTGAACTGAAATGGTTCATATTTTTCATGAATTATTGAATTAGTTAGCCTGATAAGTTTTGATGGCTACACATTTTGTAGAATTAACAACAACTAGATCAGATCAGATCAGTGCAGATTCCATAGGAATGGAAGAGGCACATGAGAATTACAATCAACAAGATGAGAGCATAGGGATGGATGTCCATTTTGGCATCGAAGGAACAAACTCCAATGGACATGGAGATTAAAGGAATGAAAACATGTATATGGTAGAGACCATTAAAACTTTGCAGAAGGATGTTTAAATCGATAAATCTGAAAATGAAAGACTTATGAAAGCCAAGGAGCAGCAGGATGACTTCAACATGAAGTTATTAGAGGGCTTGAACAAAATAGAAAGGAAATTGGATAAGGAGATTGGCTCGATCAAATCGGGAAGTCACAAGTCTCATGATGAGAAAAGAAGAGCAAGAAGTGTTAGAAGACATCACCATCACTCCCCTAAGCATTCCAATAAGAAAGGAGGCAACATCTCAAGTCCATCCCCTGTCAGAAGGCATAAGAAGTCTAGGGTGGATGAGCTATGAGGAGAAATGAACAAAATAAAACCTCCTACATTTGATGGTGAGCACAAGAAGGATGAAGATGAAGAAACATGGTTGCTGGGCATGAGTAAGTATTTTCAGTTGCACAACTATTCTTCTCATGAAGAGGGTAGAATTTCCATCTATCAACTCAAGGGAAAGGCATCCATGTGGTAGGGTTATCTTGTGCAGGTTCAACACATTAAAGAGAAAAGTGTTACTTGGAGGGAATTCAAGAAGTATTTTGAGAAGAAATACTTGAATAAGAGATATTATGACAAGAAAATGAAAGAGTTCTTTGAACTCAAGCTTGGAAGTATGACCATAGATGAATATGAGAGAAGGTTTCTAGAACTGCTGAAGTATGTCTCTTTCATCAAGGATGAGACAGTCAAAATTCAAAGGTATTTGAGTGGATTTCCATCATTCATCAATGAAAAAATACAGTATGATGATCCCAAGACATTGGAAGAGACCATAAGGTGAGTTAAATGCCTATATGATCAGCAGAAAGCAAGGCCAACTTTCCAAAAGGCTTGGGAAGACAAAAAGAAATTAAATATGGATCAGAGGAAGAAGGGAAATAAGCCACCATTCTTTAGAAATAATCCACAAGGACAACACACTCCTAGAGAACCCAGAACGATTGACACAGGGGGTCAAAGGCAAAAGAAAACACCTATTCAATGTTGGGGTTGTAAAGGAGATCATGTGTTCATAGATTGTCCTCACAGAGGTGAAAAAGGAAGAATTGTTCACAACATACAACAAGATGAAACAGTGGGGTACATGGGCAGAAGGTTCGAGCTAAGAACAGACCACAATGGTCTCAAATATTTATTTGATTAGCCAAATCTAAATGTTAGGCAAAACAGATGGTTAGAATTTCTAAGCGAATATGACTTTGATATAAATCATATCAAGGGGAAAGAGAATAAAGTGGCTGACGCACTCAGTAGGAGGGTGCATGACCTACATGCTACAACTATTAGCATGTATTAGATTGATATTAAAAGCACGATTATGGAGGATGCAAATGTAGACCTGTAGTACATAGAATTGGTAGAAAAACTACAACAAGTTAAGATGCCACAAAAAATGGGTATGTATAATTTGGGAGTAGATGGAATATTGCTGCACAAGAACAAAATTTTTGTACCAAATGTCCAAGACTTGAAACGTATGATTTTGCATGAGATGCATAATGTCCCTTATTGAGGGCACCCTGGATATCATAAAACTGTGGAAACGGTCAAAAGCCAATATTATTGTCCAGGCATGAAGAATGAAGTTGTTGAATACATCGCTAGATGTATGGAATGCTAGAAGGTTAAAGTTGAGCATAGGCACCCAACAGGGTTGCTGCAACCTTTTCCCATTCTTGAATGGAAGTGGTGAGTGGTGACAATGGATTTTATTACGGGATTGCCAAGAACAAGAAAGTTGCATGATTCGATCATGGTGGTAGTGGAAAAGATTACAAAAGCTGCCCATTTTATTCCACTGAAAACTAATCACAAGGCAGCAGATGTTGCTGATATTTTCATGAAGGAAGTGGAACTATTGCGTGAAATTCCTAAAACAATTGTGTCCGACAGAGACCCAAAATTCACCTTGAATTTCTGGAAAGGATTTTTCAGAGGATTTGGAACGAATCTAAACTTTAGTATAGCTTATCATCCTGAGTCTGATAGATAGATAGAGAGTGTGGATAGAGTGATAGAATACATACTGAGAATGTATGTGATGGACAAACAATCGAAACGGTAAGACTACCTGCACTTGGTAGAATTCTCTTACAATAATGGGTATCAGGCATCGTTGAAAATGAGCCCATTTGAATCACTTTATGACAGAAAGTAGAATACTCCAATGAGTTGGGATAATCCAGCTGATAGGACTGTAGTTGGGCCAGAGTTGCTCAAGGAGATGGAGGACCAAATGTTAAAAATTAAGAAGAATTTGAAAGCTGCCCAAGATGGGAAGAAAAGTTATGCCGATAAGAACATAACCCATAGAGCGTTCAAAGTAGGTGATCATGTTTTCCTGAAAGTGAAAACTAACAGAAGTTCCCTGAAGCTGGAAAGTTGCGCCAAGTTGGCAACCAAATTTTGTGGGCCATTTGAAATCCTAGAGAGGATTGGTCCAGTTGCTTATATGATTGCATTGCCTGCATCTATGTCTGTTCATAATGTATTCCATGTATCATTGCTAAAGAATTATATACCTGATGCTAATCATGTTATTGACTGGAATTTGATTTAGGTGGAACAAGAAGGTGCTTTCTAAGTGCATCCAGTGCGCATTCTGGACCGGAAAATCAAACATCTCTGGAATCGATCCATAGGGATTGTAAAGGTCCAATGGACCTGGTATAGTCCTGAGGACGCCACTTGGGAGCATGAGAATGCAATGCGGGCAAAATCCCTGCATAGTTTTGAGAAATTTTGAGAATTTTGTCGTATATGGGTACATGATGCACTGAGGACAATGCATAAATAAGGGGAGGGGATTGTAATATCCCTCGGCCGAACCCAATTGTAAATGTAATGCAAGTGTACTTAAGCTACTGAGCTGTTTTGACATAATTTTGGAATGCACCTTTCATGGCATAGTGCGTGCATGTACTACGTAGTAAAATTATGTAGTGTGCACATGCCCGGATACCGCGCATAGTCACTAAAGTGCGTGCAATATTGAGGTTAGCGAATACTACCTGTAGTAACTAAAGTGCATGCAATATTGAGGTCAGTGAGCCTTTGTGTATATGATATGTGTTATAGGTTGGTGAGCCAGTTATTTAAGCTAGGATGCTTATGTTTTGGAATTAGGCCAGAGCGCCTAGATGTTAAAGGCCAGTGCGCCTATTTTGTATATCTTCCATGATTAATATAAAATATATCATTGCGCATAGACCGACCACTATAAAAGAGAAGGGGGACTAAACTCCACCAGTTAGGGAAAGGGAGGGCCAAAAGTTAAGGGAAAGGGTTAAGCTAGAGAGCTTAAGCCAAAAAGGAATATTATATTAATATTTCTTTAAAACATAAAGTATGGATAATTATTTTATCCTATGTTCTAAAGTTGGGGACAAGTGGACCAAATTAGCTTCCAACATGACAAGTGTCAAGTTGGGGACATGCATACATATTGTCGGGACTTAGTTCATTTTCAGGGGGGACCATCATTCTAACCATCATATTTTCCATCACTCTTCCAAGATTCAACCATCATTCAGCCATGACTCCATTACCATCTCCCTCACATAGTCAGTCATCCTTCAGACATTCATTTCACTATATCTAAACCTATTTCCATAGCCATTTTTCCTATTGGTGTACCTAGTTAGCTTGGGAGCGGGATTGAAGAAGCGGGTTGTTAGGTCCATGGGAAATTGAAGAGGTGGGTTGTCAGGCCTGTGAGAAATTATTTGAGTGAGAGAATTGCTGGGAATTGATTTCCTGAAGGTGCTAAATTGCAACTATAGTGCTCTGAGACTTCCTGTCTGGCCTATTGTTGAAGCCCTTGAAGGGAAGTGGGGTAGCTGAAGGACTGTTGAGAAGAGAAGGGGCACACTTCCTTGGGAGGGACAGAAATGTGGGGAATGAGAGGTTGTAGGTTGTTAGTTGAGTGAGCACCCGAGACAGAGTCTTTCCTGTTGTCTACGAGCCTTTAGCCTGGTTAGGAATCCATTTACTCGGGTGGAGTTTAGTCCCAACTCGGGAGTGACTCACTGTTGAGAGTGATGAACAGTGTAGCATAAGGCTGGGAGGTTCATGGATGGTCTACACACAATTGGTGACCTTCTTACCAAGATAAGTACCAATTGTGTGATAAATTTACATGTTGCATTGTTAATTACGTGCTTATTTTATGGGTTTATCATATGTGTGATTATAACTATCTGTATGTTTATGGGTATTTCCCTGTATATGCTACACGTCTGTGTTTATTGTTATTTTAGTATGAAATTGTATATTTATAGAATGCAATTGTTTGTTTACGTTTTATATGTAAAGCTTCTGCAAGAGCTCTGTGTGTATATATTTTTAATTGCATGCAGTTCGATATGTATATATTCCTATGTGTATATGTATGTCTTTATTTTATTAAATTTATGTGGGATAACTTAGTTGAATACTAGGTATGTTACAGTATGTTCCACAGTGATAGAATGAAAGTGTTCTCTTGTGTAGTGTGGCCCAGTCATGGGTGGTCGGGGATGTTACAGTGACAGAGCGGACAACCCAATTACCAAAACCACAATTAGACCAGGGATGGGTTTAAGTATGTTCGTGGGGAAATCAAGAACCTCCTAGCCTCCCCAAGAATATCATGTAATCAATCCCCCCCTTTAGGCAAAAAGGTAATTAACATAGTAATAAACATTTAGCCTCTCATGTCCCCTCTCTTGTGGAATCATTGCCCAATATAACTCCAGGTCCTTGTCCGTCTAGTAGCCAACGATGCATGTATTATTAATAATGATAAGAAACATTACATGTCTTGGGCACACTAGCCTTTTAATAATTGTTTGGGAACTCTAGCCTCTCAGCATTGTAAAAATACATTATCTAAAATGGGGTTTCAAAACCTGGGGTGTTACATCCCCTCCCCCTTATTTTGGCACTGCCCTTAATGCATATACAAAAAGAGATCAAAATCTCAAATTGATTCAAAACGCTGCGGGTACTCTGCCTGCATGGCATATTCATTTTCCCAGGTAGCATATTTAGGACCGTAGCAGGTCCACTGAACTTTTACCATCTCTATAACTTGATTCTGAAGCAATTTTACCTTTTTGTCCAATACTCGTACTAGCTGAACCTGAAAATCTCTCTCTGTCTCTACCTGAATCAGATGTCAATCAATAACATGGTTAGGATCATGTACATATTTATTTAGTAAAGATACATGAAATACATTATTCACATTCATGGAATCAAACAATACAAGAATCTATGCAACTCACCCTATTCTATCCAATGATTTAAATGGACCACAGAATATGATTGCCAGCTTTGTACAACTACCCAATTTCAAAGATCTTTTCTTGGGCTTCACTTTCAAAAGTACATGCTCCTTTACTTTAAATTCTCTAGTTGTCCCATTCTTGTCTGCATAAACTTTCTGTCTATCCTGAGCTGCCTTTAGATTCTTCTTGATCTTGACCACCTGGTCTTCCATGTCCTTGAGCAACTCTGGCCCAAGCACCACTTGATATGATAGGTTGTCCCAACTCACTGGAGTATTGCAATTCCTACCATAGAAGGCTTCAAATGGGCTCATTCTCAATGAATGTTGATCCCATTATTATATGCAAACTCAAACAAGTGTAAGTAATCTTCCCACTTAGATGGCTTATCCATCACATACATTCTCAACATGTCTTAAATTATTCGATTGACTCTCTCTATTTTCCCATTTGTTTGGGGATGATATGTTTTTCTAAAGTTTAGATTTGTGCCAAATCCTTTAAACAATCCCCTCCAGAAATTGGAGGTAAACTTCATATCTCTGTCTGAGATGATTGTTCTAGGTATCCCATGCAACCTAGCAATTTCCTTCATGAAAATTTATGAAATATTAGTTGCTGTATGCGTTGTCTTCACCGGCAGAAAATGAGAAACCTTTGTTAATTTTTCAACCACCACCATGATTGAATCATGTTGCTTATTTGTTCTGGGTAATCTCGTGATGAAATCCATGGTGATCACTTCCCATTTATTCTCTGAAATTGGCAATGGCTGCAGCAAACCCGTCAGGTGCCTATGCTCAGCCTTCACCTTCTGACATTCCATACATCGAGGGATGTAATAAAAAACAACCTTCTTCATTCCTGGCCAAAAGAACTGGATTCTTACTGCTGTAATTATTTTCTGGTAAACGAGATGTCCAACATAAGGAACATCATGCATTTCCTTCAGTACCACATTCCTCATTTCTCCGAAATCAGGAACATAGATTCTATTCTTATGCATGAGTAATCCATATTCCTTTATCTCATACTCCTTTATTTTCTACTATACATCTCCTTGCTGTAAGTTTTCCTTTACCTGTAGGTAATTTTGATCTGTAACAAGACCATCTAAAATTCTACTCTTCAAGTCTAACTGATGCATACTGACAATAATAGCATGCATGAGATGTACTCTTCTACTAAGTACATCAACAACTTTATTCTCCTTCCCCTTGATATTCTTGATATCGAAGTCATACTCACTTAAAAATTCCAACCATCTTGTTTGCCTAGCATTCAAAGTCAGTTGTTCAAAAAGATACTTCAGGCCAATGTGGTCTGTTCTTAATTTGAATTTCTTCCCCATGAGATAATGCCTCCACATCCTCAAGGTGTGAACAATGGCAACAAGTTCCAATTCATACGTGGAATAGTTCCTCTCATGTTACTTAATATTTCTGGACTCATATCCAACAACATGTCCATTTTGCGTGAGGAATCCCCCAAATACTTCCTTACAAACGTTTGTACATACCACAAAACTTTCATTTGGATCAACAATCTTTAACACGGGCGCACTAGTAAGTAATTCCTTCAACAGATTAAAATTCTTTTCACACTTGGGTATCCATTCGAATTTAGTTCCCTTCTTTTGCAAAGAAGTGATGGGATGAGAAATCTTAGAGAACCCTACTATGAACCTTATGTAGTAGCTAGCTAATCCCATAAAAGATATGATGTCTGAAACATTTCTGGGTGTTGGCCATCCTCTAATGGCTTCGATCTTCTCTGGATCTATTGCTATGTGCTACTTTGAAATAATGTTTCCCAAGTAATGGATATTCTTTTGATAAAAATAACACTTAATCAACTTGGCATACAATTGATGTTCTCTCATTACTTACAATACCAATCTTAAGTGATTTTAATGCTCCTCTTCAGACTTAGAATAGATAAGTATGTCATCTAGGAATACTATGAAAAAATTGTCCAAATAATTTTTGAATATGCCATTCATTAAGCACATGAATATAGCTGGTTCATTGGTCAGTCCAAATGGCACCACTACAAATTCATAATGCCCATACCTAGTCCTAAAGGTTGTCTTATGAATGTCTTCTTCCTTGATTCTTACCTGATGGTATCCTACCCTCAGGTCAATATTTGGAAATATCTTTTCTCCTCTTAGCTGATCAAAGAGGTCATCATTTCGGGGTAGAGGATACTTGTTCTTTATAGTTTACTTATTCAGTTGTCGGAAGTCAATACACAACCTCAAGGTTCCATCCTTCTTCTTGACAAAGAGTATTGTTTCTCCCCAAGGTGAAACAATTGGACGTATGTACCCTTTCTTCAAGAATTCCCCCAACTACATTTGTAATTTTTTTAACTCTGGTGTGATCATTCTGTAAGGTGTTTTTGACACTAGGGAAGCTCTTGGCACTAAGTCAATTGAGAAATCTATCTCCCTTCTTGGTGGAAATCTGGGTATTTCTTGGAATGCATCCTCAAATTCCTGTAGTACTGAGAAAGTTTCAAGGTTTGTCCCCTTTGTATTATCTGTCTCTTCCACATGAGTTGCATACAGTTGACATCCCTTCCTAAAACACATTTTCAGTTGTAAGGCCGAAATATCCCTTATAGATATGGGTCTTGGAACTCTTTTCATAGTGCTCTTCTTTCCATTTCCATCAAGACATGTAAATGTCTTGTTATGACAATCTAGGACAACATGATGCTTGTCCAACCAGTCCATTCCAATCAAAACATCATAAGACCCCAATGGTATGATATTTATATCAGTACTAGTATTCACGCCATTAAGACTTATGGAACAACTTCTGACCATATCATGGATTCTCCTTTTGGTTCCAGTGGCTAACTGAACCAAGATTGCTTTTCCAAGTTTACTTTTCTCCAAATGTAATTCATCCACTATCTTAGGATCAATGTAACAATGAATTTATCCCAAATCATTCAAAATAGCAATAGGCTGATTTATGATCTTACCTTCCACCTCAATCATATTGGACTGGTACTCTGCTTGTCGATCATTTAAAGTTGCATACATTCTTCCCATATCTTTGACTGTTGTAGCCTCTTGGATGTTGTGCACAGTCTTCACTCTGTCTTTTCTGTGTGGGAAATCCTTATACATGTGATCTTCTTTGCATCCCCAACATTGGATTGGTGGTATTCACCTTTTTCCCAAGGAATCTTCTTTCTTGAAATCCCCCTTGGCATATTGATCTTCATTATTTCTATTAGGCTCATTCCTATTGAAGGGAGGTTTGAATCCTTTCCTCCTCTAGTCAGTCTTCACATTATTCTTGTCCTTCCAATATTTCTGCAGGGATTCTCTTCCTTGGCCTTACTCATACATGTATTTAGCCTTCCTAATGGCTATAGTCAAGGTCTTGGTTTCATCATACTTGATATTTTCGTTATAAAAGTATGGAAATCCACTTAGAAATCTTTGTATTTTCACTTTCTCATCACCAATGAACTTGACATACTTTAACAATCCCAATAAATTCTTCTCGTACTCTGCCATAGTCATGCTTCCAAACTTGAGTTCAAAGAAATCTTGTATTTTCTTGTCATAGAAATGCTCTAAGAGGTACTCCTTCTGGAAGTACTTATTGAATTGTTTCCAAGTGATCCCACTTTCATTAATATGTTCCACTTGATTCAGTTGGTTCCACCATACTGCAACTTTTCCGTGTAAATGGTAGGTGGCAATCCTAGTTTCTAGTTTTGATGAATAGTTATGCAACTGAAAGTATCTCCTGAGTGCAAGCAACAATGCTTTGAAATCATCTTCCCTTTATCTTTCACCATCGAAGGAAGGTGGATTGAGCTTTCTCAACTCTCCTTGCAAACTATATACCTCTTGTTTCATTCTTTTTTTCCTGACAGGGGACACCTTTGGACTTCTTACGAGATCATCCAATGCATTAAACTTTCTTTCTAAGTGAGGAAGTGAGTGGTGCCCATGAGCTCTACTAGCACTTCTGGAATAACCATCTCTTCCACGATCACATCTTATTTCATGACACCTGCCTCCTTCTTCTTGTGATCCAGGTGGATATTGGTGGCCACCCACCTATTCCACTTGGACCCCCACCATTGCTTCTTTCAGTTTTTTAGTTTTCGCACAGTTTACTATTTTTAGCAATTTTTCAGGTCCTGAACTTCTGGAGCCGTTTTGAGGCCCTAAACGACATTTTTTGGGGTTGGGGTATGTTTCTGTTGCAAAATTTGTCACAAAATTTGTTACAAATGTTGTATTCCTCAAATAAATCTTTCCAATGGGCTATTATACGCCTAAAACAGAGATCGTATGCAAAAGTTACGACCCCGGGAAGTTGATGTACCAACTTACCCAAACGGGGCCCACATGACTTTTGGCACTTCATCTCCTAGGGTTAGGTTTTTGGATGTCTAGGACTTTTGGCATTCCCGTTTATTGTAAAAGGGTCTTCAGAGCCTCATTGTAATCATCTTCTCATGGATGCGAGTAGCGGCCACATCTCTTCTCAGAGATAAGCTACCAACGCCCTAGCCAGATTATTTCCATTCTGTCTGTAAGCATATTTCAGTCATTTGTTATTAATGAAATGAAGTCATATTTCTACTGCATCTCTGTGTTTATGTGTATTTCTGTATTTCATTGTGTTCCTACATAAATCTAGATCAGTGGTATCAAAGTGGTCTGCTCATTCTCGATCCTTCTTTGCATGTCCCCAACGAGATCGGGGTATAAGGAGTTGGGGCTCGATCTAGTTGAACCTTTGCAAGATCAACCTCGCAAACCCCAACAACCACCCATGGGGGAAGAAAAGAAAGATGAGGGAGTAGGAGATCCTATCAAAATGTTGCTCAAGGAGGCCCTCGAGAAACAAAGGAATGCGATGATGGACAACTTTGCCCAAATTATTTAATGGATTCCGACTGGCGGTGCATCGACATCCAGCAGCCACTCTGAACGTGCCACTCCTTTTACGGTACAAGTAAACTTTAACATTCCCATATTTGACGACCAAATAGATGCAGATGTCATAGATAGATGGTTGAATATGTTAGAAGGATATTTCTCAGTTCATGACTTTTCCGACCGAGAAAAGATTATTTTTGCACTCCTCAAAGCCGCCCCCCATGTCAAGGACTGGTGGGAAACCTACTCGGAGCAAGAGGGCGAGGGAGAACCCTCTTTGTTCTTGGCTGCACCCACTTGGAATTCTTTCCGAGACGCCATCAAGGAACAATATTATCCCATGGGGAGATATGAGGACAAATACATACAATGGACTACGTTGCGGCAGCAAAGGGACCAAGATGTGCATGAGATGACGAATCTGTTTCATACCCTACGCACAAAGTTTGGTATCAAAGATTCAAAGAAACATTTGGTGTTAAAGTACTGCAGTTTTCTGCACAGATAAATTTAGGAGGAAATGGAGTTCCTCGACATATCCTCACTTGGTGTGGCATACCGATATGCTGCCAAGATTGAGCAGAAGTTCAAACAAAAGAAGCGAGACTTTGGGTCTGCAAATCAGAAGCATGGGAGATGTACACCCAAACCACAAAACAAAGGACCAAGCCAATATGGCGTAGCCTAGGACAACCTACCAAAGCCACAAGCAAAGAACAACACCATAAAGCCAAAAAAGGACACGAGGAAGTGGTGTGAGTTCCATAAGAGCTCCACTCACAACACAAGTGAGTGTCGGGCCAAGAAGTCACTGGTAGCTGAGTTGAAGGCTTCTGAATCGGATGCATGCTCTGACTCTGAATCAGAACCTGACAAGGGGAATGACAAGGGGAAGTAGATTATCGATGCGGAGCCCAACGCCACCGTTTCCACCACAAAGATCCAGAAGGAGGAAGCAGAAGATCCAGAGGAGGTAGAGCGTCTCTTCCATTCCAAGATGTGGGTAAAGGGTTCCCCATTGCAGTTCATTGTCGACAGCGAGAGCTAGAAGAACCTCATCCTGATAGAGGTCATGAAGTAGTTGGGCTTGTCGACCACAACACACCCATAACCATACACCATCGGATGGTTGCACCAAGGATGGGACCTCCGTGTCAGTCGACAATGTCGCCTTCCCTACAGCATCAAGCCCTTCACGGATGAGGTATTATGTGACATTGCTCATCTTGATGTTTCTGATGTATTATTAGGCCAACCATACTTGTTGAAGCGACATGCTGTGTATGAGTCCAGGCCTCGTGCTGTTATTATCACTTTGGGCAATAAGTTGTATAGGATACCGGAGATAGCACCGCCTACCACCATCTCTTTGGTTACTGCAAAACAATGTAGTAAGCTCATTTCCAAAACCAGAAAATTTGTTTTCCTGATGATCCGCCCTCAAGGAAAGCATAAGACTGTGGCCATGACCTCTAGACAAGGCCCCACTGCACGAAAAAAACAGATGGATAAGGTCATGGAGGAGTACGAGGACATCTTCACCTCCCCTGTAGGGGTGCTTCTACACTGCTAGGTCAAGCACCCCATCGATATGACCCCAGGTGCACCACTTCCCAATGGACCCATCTATCGGCGCTCTGTCCTAGAGAATGAAGAAATCAAGAGGTAGATTCAGGAGCTGTTGCAGAAAGTTCACATCCAGCCGAGTTCATCGCCCTGTGGGAGCCCAATCGTATTGGTGCAGAAGAAGGATGGGACTTGGAGACTCTGCATTGACTATCGGGCATTGAACAAGGTCACTCTTCGGAATAGGTACCTAATCCCATGAATTGATGACCTTCTAGACCAACTCAAGGGGGAAAAATATTTCAGCAAGATCGACTTGAAGTCTGGGTATCACCAAGTACCAATCAAATTCTCTGATGTGTGGAAGACTGCATTCAAATCCAAGGAGGGCCTTTTCAAATGGTTGGTCATGCCTTTTGGGTTGACGAATGGCCCTGCAACCCTCATGAGGCTAATCGATGACATCCTGCGGCCATTCACCAACTCATTTGTAGTGGTGTACTTGTATGACATTCTGATCTTTAGCCAGACTTGGGAAGAGGACCTCCACCATATCCGGCAGGTCCTCCAAACACTACGGCAACACAAGTTGTGTGCCAATTTGGAGAAATGCACTTTTGACATAACCCAGGTTCAGTATCTAGGATACGTTATTGATGAGTGGGGGGTGCATGTGGATCCAGCAAAGATCCAAGTCATTTGGGATTGGCCAGCCCCAACCACCCTAACAGAGCTTCGCAGCTTTTTAGGTCTTGCCAATTTCTATTGCAGGCTTGTGTTGGGATTCTCTCATATCACTTGGCCCTTGAGTCAGGTCACCAAGGGAGGAGCTAAAGAAAAATTCTTTTGGTCTGAATCTCAACAGAAGGCATTCGGGGAGTTGAAACATCGCCTCTACTCTGCACCAGTGCTCACATTACCAGACTTGCAACAACCATTTGAGATTGAGACAGATGCCTCTGACTATGCTATTGGGGCA
>ML777886.1:336784-393081 GCA_009831015.1 Picea engelmannii
CTTGATCTTCGACACCTGTCCCTATTCCTCCATACTCCTTTTCACCCGATCCCCGAAATTCCGTACAAAGCTGTGATCAACGGTCCTGGTGTGATCTTGCATTGACGGTTGCGATTGAATCGCAATATCGCGTTTCGCGATTTTGGGGTTTTTATTGACGAGTGATATGGACCTTTCAAAGTCCCGAACCCCGATATTCTGCTGATGTCACACATGTTTTGACACATGTTAAACACTGCCACGTGTCACTCTGATTCGTGACATACCTGTGCCTGAACTGTTGAATCTTCCTGCCACCTGTCATTAATTGGTTATGCCACGTGTCATCACTTGGTTGTGCCACCTGTAATCACGTGGTTGTGCCACCTGTCAGTCGGGATTTCGCATATCGCGAAATCGGGGATTTCGTTGTAGAGTGAACTTGCATTATGAAATCTCGATCCCCGAATTGCCGATGGCTTATCGTCCTCGCTTCTTTTGCAGATCTAACGGCTGTCGGGTATCTGCTTCTAATCTGACGGCTAAGACCTGTCCTCCTATCGAGCTTCTCCCGATGGCGCTCGATCGTTGCCACGCATCCTTCCAAATAGACGGTCCTGATTATGTCAGGATTTCACCTTGGCTTTTCCCGATGGTATATCTCCCTCGCAGCTTCTGTCTGATCTGACGACCCTCGTTCTTTCAGGAAATTTGAATGAGATCCTGTGGTTGTGGATCTCTGTCTTCCTTCTCTTCTGCACGCCAACTCCTGCGCTTAACATCTGCGCAGCTTCGCCCGATCCAACAGCTGTCGGGATTTCCGAGTGAGATCCGACGGCTCTCAGTCTCTTTCCTGTGCTCCTTGCCCGTAAAAGAGCGCTATGCCTCCTGAACTTATTCTCCTCGAATCCTTAAAGGGTTTTATCCTTCTTATCCTACCAGCTCTGTTGTTGCCATCAATGACAACAACCATCAATACACATTCGTTGCTTGTTCAATATTTGCCAACATTTTGTTTTTTGGGGAGCCAATTGTATTGGAAGTTTTCTGATTTATAGTGATATAGATAATGCAGATGAGATTCTGAATACTGTGAACTTGAAGTTATGTGTTCCTTTACTCTATTTTCAATATCTTTCAACACATTTTTTTTCATGTCTTTCTAATGAATGATCAACTATAATTTAACTCGAACTTTTATTGTAGTTTGAATTTATTTAATTTTCTAATCATTTATAGTTTTTCCTCTGTGATTGCTATCAGCAGTTTCAAGACCTGTAGGTAATTTGGATGGTTATATTTTATATTTCATTAGAAATCTCATTTTTCTCTCCTTCTTCTGTAATGATATGAGATTCTTTCATGATTAAAGCCTCATATTTTTCGACCACGTTACTTTTTTTATTATTTTACTATTCTCAAATTGTTTCAAGTACAGGAAACAACCTCTATTGTTATTGTGTTATTATTTTGAGTTCCAAAACTCCTTTTCTATTTCATCCCTCAAAACTGAAGAAACAAATATTTAAACATTTTATAATTCAATAAAATTTTACCCCCCATGAATATCCCAAATAATAGACAGCCTAACATAGAACCTTGCCTTCAAGATAAAAATAGCATTGCTTTGAACTTATTTAATACTATCCTGCAAACAACAACTACCCGGGTCGAATTAGAATGCTCATGGGCAGTTTTCGAGAGAGACATTAGCATCCAAGAGCAATGGAAAGCTAGATAGAGACAATTGAGAAACCAACTCTGATTTACCCTTCACATTTGATTCTTACCACTTATTCTCTTTATATTTTCGGATGCCTTGATGATATACTTTAGAGCCTTAAAGTATAAACTCAAGAACAACATCTTTTTGGCGCTGTTGCCAGGGATTGAAGAAACAAAACTTTTCCTTTGTAAGAATGACATTAACACTTTCTTTCTTTGATAGTGAACAAAGATAGAAAAACCTTCTAAGGCTACCTTCATTTTTCACTTGGAGACCCCACAATAAGTAAAATGGATTTTAGTCGAAAGAACACAAGAAAGAACTCGGACGACAAGTAGACCTCGCTAGTCTCTGATCCAGAAAATATTTTAAAATCATGAAGATCCCTTAGACAAATGATTTCACCCATACATACTAATCATCAGCCTGATTTTACACAGTTGAAAGTTAAGGAAACACATGAGAGATCTGTCTCACTTCCTCCTTCAAATAATACGTTCTCTTTTCCTGAAGTATATACCCCAAACTTCCATGAGCCTTCTCCTCAAACACTCTAAGATTCAGCCTCAAATCCATCAATGGCTACACATGAAGGTGCAAGAGCTAGGGGCGGTGCCCCAGGAGGACCAGCAGGCAGCCAAGCACTGCCTCCTGGAATCTTTGCTAAGTTAGCTACTAGATATGCCCCCCTTGTCCTCCCAGTTCCCTTACACAACCTTCCTAAAAATTATATGAAAAGCCTTCCAAAATTTACAGGGGAAGGAGATTTAACTGCTGAAGAACACATAAATTTCTTTGACCAATTTGCCGACATCCTTGGAATTGAACACGAAGATGTTTATTCTAGACTCCTCATTCAGACTTTCGAAGGATAGGTGAGGACCTGGTTTTGAGCCTTAGCAGCAGGAGCTCTAAGATCTTACGAAGAACCTGAAAACGCTTTTATCAAACAATGGGGGGAAAGGAGAGACCATCTCTATTACCTAACTGAATTTGGATCCCTTAGAAAGAAAAACTCAGAATCAGTTCTCGAGTTCACGCAAAGGTTTAACAAGTTGTATAATAAAATCCCAGGCGAGGTCAGACCTTCTCAACCCGCAACAAAGGTGACTTTTGCTGGAGCCTTTGATCCTGATTTCGCTCTATTATTGATAGAAAGGAGATCAATAGATCTCACTAAAATGCAAGATGTTTCCCTAAAAATCGAATCGAACATAATGGCATCAGGGAAATGAAAATAAAAAATAGAAACCGAGAACAAAGAAAATAGGAAATTCAAAGAACAAGGTGGATCCTCAGGATCGGGAAAATCCTCGGGAGATAAAATAGACAAGATGGCTAAGGTAATTAGAGAACTATCAAATAAGATCTCAAAAATGGAACTAGATAAATAAAAAATGGATAATTTTCCAAGGAAGGATTTTAGAAGGAATCTTGATCCTCAGGCCCCACATAATACAATTAAGAATGAGGATAAAAAAATCCGAATCCCCTTCAAAAGTGAAAACTTCATTGGAGAGGAAGACCTAGAATTTTTTGAAGAGTTAGATGAGGATATAAATAATCTTGGCGACGATAATAAATCACCCTATTTATCAAGACAAGATTACAAAGTCCTTAAATAAATAAATTAGATCGGAAGACGATGTTAGCAATCGTACTTCTGAAGATTTGACCTATCAGGGTATCATAGATGATATTATAGCCGAACTACATGAGAAATACAATTTAAGACCTAGGAACAAGAGTCTTTCATCCGCCCCAACAAAAAAGATCTTGCCTAGGGGAGAAACTGATGAAGTGGCTCCAAAGTTTGTTGAGAAACAGACTGCAAAAACCCACACAGCTAACACACAACCTGTCAAGTCAAAGTCAGTAGGAACACCCACTGTGAAAACACAGGTCCCTGTGAGTGAAACCAAATCCGCACCACAAAGAAAAGATGAAAAGAAAGGAATGGAGGCCCCAAACATAGAGAGCGACAAGGCCCTGGTAAATTTTAGTCTGGAAAATGAATAAACAAAATTAAAATCCCTATCCCACTTGTTGAACTGGCTAAAAATCCCATATACAGAAAACAAATTGCCAAGATGATTAGTTTTTCAGAAAATGAAAGCGAAGCCGATGTGATCAACTTAGAAGATGATAAGCCGAACATAGTTTTTGGTCGACATTTTGAAGGCACCAGAGACACTGTTGCCCCCTTCTATATCACACTAACCTTGTTTGACCACCTATTGCATAACTGTATGCTAGATTCTAGAGCATCTCACAATGTAATGCCTAAAGCCATTATGGATAAGTTGGGCCTCGAAATCACTAGTCCTTATGGAGGTTTATACTCATTTGATTCAATAAAAGTCAAATGTATAGGTATGATTAAAGACTTGGTGGTAAACCTGGCACAAATACCTGCAAAAAGCATTCTTATGGACATAGTGGTCACCGATATCCCTCCGAGATATGGTATGTTGTTATCTAGGTCATGGGGCACCAAGCTTGGAGGATCTCTCCAACTTGACATGATGTATGCTACAATTCCAGTTTTTGGAGGACAGTACATGCGCTTATATAGAGAAACTAGATTGGATTTCATGGTAAGCGATCCACAAAACCCAAATAACCACCTTATATATATAGTTGATCAAGATTTAGCTAATTGTATCTTATCCATTGATGACGATATTGATGTAGATATAGATGAAAGTTGTACAGAAGATAAAATAGAAAAAGAAAAAAAAAAATGTATATAGCACTGGTGTATGGAAGATGTTTTTTGACGGTGCTTCATTCTACTTTAGAGCTAGAGCAGGGGCACTCCTTGTGGCTCCTGATGATCAATTTGTAATCCCCTTTTCCTATAGGCTACAGTGGAATGTGGACTGCACAAATAATGTCTGTGAGTATGAAGCCTTAGTGTTAGGGTTAGAAGCCGCTAGGAGAATGAAAATAAAAAACCTCAAAGTTTTTGGTGACACTGAGCTAATCGTAAAACAAGTAAATCGATAGTATCAGGCCAAACATCCTAGGTAGAGGTCCTACAGGAATTGCGTCTGGGATCTAATCAAAAATTTATTCTCCTCTGTGAAGGTTCATTTCATTCCAAGGACTGAAAACCAATAGGTTGATGCGTTAGCCAAAGAAGCCTCAACATTCACACCTCCCACTTCTTTTAAACTAAAGTACCATATACAAATGAGACACTGGCCTTCTATTCCAAATAATGTACAACATTGGCAAGTTTTTGAGGATGATGAACACCTTCGCAAATTTTTAGAATGAATAGATGAATTTGCCGAAACGCGTATTGATCAAGAAAACCAAAATGATCCTATTTGAATCATGCAGGAAGGGGAAGGCCCTGAAGACTTTCACAATAAGATCACGAATCACCGAATGCTTGTTCTAAAAAATAACCAGATTCCCAAAGGACTGATTCCCTTGGAAAGCTTATTTAATCAAGATGATATCTCTTCAAGATCCACTCTACAGCCTCAACCTGAAGAGGTTGAGGACTGTGACATAGGTACTAAAGAAAACCCTCGGTTGGTGAAACTATCCAAATATCTGTCCCCAGAAACCAAAAGTAAATACGCGGAGTTTCTTAATAAGTACAAGGACATTTTCGCTTGGTCATATGAAGGGCTGAGAACCTATGACACCACTGTGATTGAACATAAGATACCCTTGAAGCCTGGTGTCAAACCCTTTAGAAAAAAACTCAGACAAATCAATCCTATTTTATTGTCTGTGGTCGAAAGGGAAGTCAAAAAGCTCCTGGATGCAAAAATAATCGTACCACTAAGATACTCCAATTGGGTAGCAAACCTGGTCCTGGTTAGAAAGAAAAGTGGAGAAATTAGACTATGTGTTGATTTTAGAAATCTAAATAAGTCCTCCCTCAAATACAATTACCCCCTACCCAAAATGGATCACAATTTAGAAAAAGTAGTTAGGGAAAATAGGATGTCGATGATCAACAGGTTTTTCGGGTACAATCAAATTTCTGTCAACGAACATGATAAAGCAAAAATAGCCTTCACCACCCCTTGGGGTACATTTATGTATGACAAGATGCCTTTTGGTTTAATGAATGCAGGTGCTACTTTCCAACGTGCTATGGATATCGCTTTCATTGGCAAAAGGGACAAATTTGTTGTTATCTATCTTGATGATCTAACCATTTTTTCTAAATCTGATGAAGATCATCTGATACATCTCAAGCAGATGTTTGAGAAATCCTGCGGGTTTGGTTTGTCTTTAAACCCCAAAAAGTCTCAGTTGCGATGCAAGAAGGTAAACTCTTGGGCCATATTGTGTCTCGAGATGGAATTAAAATGGATCCTAAAAGAGTTGAAGCTATAGACACAATAAATATCCCTAGGAATGTAAAAGAGATTCAGTCATTCTTAGGAAAAATAATTTTTTTGAGGAGATTTATCCCAAACTTTGATGAAATCGTAAATTTCATCACAAATATGCTAAAGAAAAACAATGAAGTGAAATGGACAACTGAAGACAAAGCATCATTTTCACGCATCAAGAAGGTTATAAGCGAGGCACCCGTATTGGCAAGCCCTGATTATCTAAAGGATTTTCTTATTTTCTCATTCACCTCCGAACACACACTTGCCACGGTACTCCTCTAGAAAAATGAAGAAGGTTTCGAGCAACCGATAGCCCTTTTTAGCAAAAGTATTAGAGACGTTGAACTCAGATATGATATAATGGAAAAACAAGCATATGCTATGGTGAAGGTGTTAAAGGCTTTTAGAACTTGCGTGTTGCATTCCAAGGTAATTGCGTATGTACCCACCAGCTTTGTAAAAGACATTTTGGTTCAGTCCGACAGTGATGGAAAAAGAGGACGGTGGCTTGCCAAAATTCAAGAACTCGACCTGGAGATAAAACCAATGAGACTAGTAAAGAGACAAGGTTTGGCTAAACTCTTAGCTGAATCAAATTTCAGATCTCTCAGAATAAATGGCCTACAGGGAGGTGAAGAGTGTGTGGAAATGAATGAGCTCGATGACCAACTAACTGAAATCAGAATCGAAGAGAAGTTTGCTTCATCAGATTGGTACAAAGACATAGTGTCCTACTTGTTGACCTTGAAGTGCCCAAGTGACTTACCCCCATCTAAAGCCAGAAAGATGAAGCTACATGTGGTCAAGTACTGTATATCTGAAAGACATTTGTATTGGAAAGACCCGCTTGGCTTCCTGTTGTTTTGTTTGGTTGAATTAGAAACAAAGAAGGTCATAAGCCAATTTCACGAAGGAGTGTGTGGAGGACATCACGCCTGGAAGGAAACAACTTATAAGATCCTGAGGGAAGGATATTATTGGCCCAAAATTTTCTCTGACATCAACGCCAAGGTCTGAGCGTACAACCCTTGCCAGTTTTTTGTAGGAAATCATAAACTCCCAGTGATTCCGTTGGTTCCGGTCAAAACGAAAGCCCCTTTTCAGCAATGGGGATTAGATTTCATAGGTGAAATTGATCCTCATTCTAGTTCTCAACATAAATGGATCCTGACTGCTACAAATTACTTCACCAAATGGGTGGAGGCTATTCCAACTAGAAGGGCTATGGATTCAGTGGTAATAGATTTCTTAGAAGAGAACATTTTGTCTAGATTCGGCTGCCCTCGAAAGATAGTCACAGATAATGCCCAGGCCTTTAAATCTATGGCTATGGTCATGTTTTTCCAAAAGTACAATATCGTGCTTGGTCATTCCATGGCATATTACCTCCAGGGAAATGGGTTGGCCGAGTCTTCAAACAAGAGCCTAATCAATATAATTAAAAAGGTGTTGAGTGAAAACAATAAATCTTGGCATGTGCATTTGAAATACGCTTTGTGGGCAAATCGGATAGGCATGAAAAAGTCTATCGACACTTCTCCTTTTCAAATGGTGTACGGGACCGATGTAGTAGTAGCTATAAATCTAGCGATTCCCATAATGAAACTTTGGCAAGATGTGAAAGAAAAACCAAATCATGTCACAAGAAGAATAAACCAGTTGATTGAAGTCCAACAACACAGGGCCGAATTGGACGAAAGGTTGCAGAAATACCAGGACAACATGAAAGAACTTTTTGATCATAAAGCCAAAGACAAAGATTTTCTCCCCGGAGATTTGGTTTTAGAATGGGATGCTAGGAAGGAAGACTCAACAAAACATGGTAATTTCGATCACATCTGGTACGGACCGTTCAAGGTTACTGCTCCCGAAGGAAAAAAAAAATTCTGTTAGAGAATTTGGACGGTAAAATCCTCAACGCCCCTGTCAACGGGCGTTATTTAAAACACTATATGAAATAATTGGCTTCCAAAATTCCCAATGTATATACCGGTTTGTGTTTTCTTTTTTCTTTTTTCATAATTTTCTTTGGTAAGTCTACTTTCGTCAAAAATAAAATAGGTCAATTTAATTTTTTGTTTTTAAGAAGTAAGGATACAAAATTTTCATGCATTCAATTCTTTTAAATCCCTGATAGTCTTTGTATTGTTCCCTTATAGGATCTCAGCTTGTAGCCCAAACAAGCTAAAGGAGAAAACAACCGGCCATATACTGGAAGATGAATTCACCAAAAACAGGTGATAGAAAATATTTTCTGTTATTTCAAAAGAAAGCGAAAATGGTAAGGCAAAGGTGCAAATTATAGAGTAGTCTATTTTTCAAATGAAGGTCTCTAAAAGTGCGGTGATGGTCTTGTAAGTGTGATATGTCACTAAAAGAGCGAGTTCTTACTCTGGGCCCTGAGAGTTTCACCTAGATAAAGATAAGAGGTAATTAAAATAAGCAGAGAGAGTAAAACATCTCCAAGAAAGGGTTCCAAGAGTTGGATTTAATCCATGACCCCTATTTTTCGATTTCCATGTCTTTATTTTTCGCCCCTTTCTACCCTCGGTTTTGCCTTCTTAAAAAACCAAGAATTTTTTTGGGTTTCCCACAGAGGGAGAAGAGATTACGTATTAGCTTTGGAAGCTGGAAAACAAATTTTAAAAGGTAAGCCAGTCCTCATAACTCCTCACTCTCCGTCTGAACAAAGTTATGCGTAGGCTGATCCTGACTCTCCTAGGTTTCTTAATAGATTTCTAAGGATTGAGGCTTGCTAGAAGGAAGACCCCAAGAAGTAATCTTTCCCATTTTCCCTGCGAGCTAAGGTGCTTTGAAAGTTAAGAGAAGGTTGGTCCGGGGTAATCAAAGCATGTTGACAGACCTCCACTGCAAATTTTACACAGATATCATCCCTGGTATACTTGGTACCACTGATTGCGCCCACTTCGTGTTCAAAAAGTAAAATATAAGACAGATGGTGAAAGGAAATTCATATTTGATTGCCCCCATCTAGTCCAAGAAGACTATGAAAGGAAATTCATAAATTATTTCCCTCGTCTCAACATTTAAATGCATAATTATGATTCAAAGTGGTGAAAGGAATATCAGTAAAAAGGGACAAATAACTTCACCAGGGTACTGAACAGGCTCGCTGGCAGTGAAGGAGGTATTTTTAAGGTTGTCATACGTAAATTTCACTTTACTTTGGTTACCAGCCTTTTCGAAACCAGATCTTCATCTGAAGTTCAGACATGGCTCCCTGATTAAAAGCATGAAATTTACTCCATTTGATGCAAGCCAAAAGATGCAAGATCTGTTGGATTTCCTAGGATTGTTTTGATCATCTTAAAGTAGACCTGAATTCAGTAGCGAGACGGAGAAGATCGTGAATGGGGTTGCAGCTAAATTTACAACATTGGGAGTTTTGAAAATCTTTTCAGAAGTAAAGACGAAATCTCTTTTTCTCTCTGTATCCCCTTCCTAAGAAAGTTCCACAGAAGGAAACCTTTGACTCCATTTACCCAATAAAGGCTTTAAGTCTACTCATTCTCCTCGTCCCACAAGGAGATGAGGTCCCCAATTGGAGCCTATGTTGAAGAAGTTTTTAAAGTTTTTATCTCTAAGACTAAAACTTTCCTTTTTCAGGTTTTGGCTTTTCATAAAGCATGACCCTCGCTATCATTTCCAAAAGCTCAGTAACGAAATCCCGACAAGATTTATTCTTTAACTAATCAATGGTAGAAAAACAAAAGTGTTTTAAAAGTCCCGATGTGCATTTTGTAAAGTTATTTTAAATCGTAATTTAAACCCTAGAGGAGTTGATTAACATTTTTTAAACCTTTCGGGATTTGGATCTACTTAAAACCATATGTTTTCCATACATATTGAATCATGAAATATCAATCCCCGATTTCCCGAAAGAATGGAAATTTTTTTTTAATCCTAATTAATTGATTTACTAATATGAAAGTTAAGGCCTAACCTAATCTCATCGTGATTTCACAATTTTTGGAATTGGGGTTTACCGATGACATACCTCATGTATCCACGATCCCCGAAACCTAGAAACGGGAAGTCGCGAACCGTAATCAGCATTTAAACTGAACTAACTCTATTTTAAAAAACACGATTAATGATAATTAATATTCTTAGGTATTTTCTCTTTTTCGGTACCATTGAATGAAATATTCCGAGTTTTGAAGTCAAAAAACTTTGAAATATGGTCATATTAATAAATGGATAACTGATAAATGTTGTGACACTAATGCGTATCTTAGAAATATTTTCTACATTAAATGTAATTAATTACAGGTCAACTGCGTTAGTGTTTTCGTCAGAAAATGAGTTTAAAGAGAATTAAAGGTCCGTGTTTCGCAACTTATCTTGGTTCATGCTATCAGGTGTAAGACACATTCAACTAAACTCATACGCTTCTTTTCTATGAAAGGTTTTCCTTCTAACATTGAGCTATGGCGCCAAAGAAAGCACCGACGAAGAGTGAAGATATAGAGGAGATGTGTAACCTAGAAGGAGATATCATATCTAACACTACGCCACATGCCATTGACTCAATTAAATACTGGAGAGAATACTATGAACTCCTGGATTACGAAATCAAAAATTCTCCTGCTGATTTTGAGAATCACCTTCGGGATATAGTAGAATCAGAGCTTCATAAGATCGCAACACGCCCTCGACTTATGGCATACAACGATATGATCAATTGGGCCTTGGAGAAGGTTGATATCCCGACGAGAAGCATTTACAATGATCAAGCGGTCATTGTCAGCTCATTCAGGGAAAAACATATACAAGTAATGTACAAACTCTCACATAATTCTAAGTACATTTATAATGTCAAATTTACAACTGAGTTTCAAAGGAAATAATGTACTGAGGCACACCAAACATATCCTGATCATATTAAAGGATGGTGGAGATGTCCATTGAAATTTAGGGCCGATACCCATGGAATTTATGCCACAACATCTTTGAACGTGTACATGGTCTATGTAGCCATCATGCTATGTAGACTCTTCGGGGAAAATAATCCCCGCCATTTCCCTGCAGAATGGGTGCCCCTTTTAGAAGAAGCATTAGAAGGATACACTTTTAACTAGAGCAAGATTTTTTCTAATAATCTATCCCAAGAGGTTTGAAATTACAGATTTGCAAGATCTAAAGGTCAGCCAATGGCCTTTTACATGTCAGCGTACATCATGGACACAATCTTCTTTGTGACTCCATTTCCCCTGATGAATTGGAGTTGGAACATAAACTGCCTTGAACCCATTCATGAGTATCACTCTGTTCTATGGGAAGAAAATGCTAAGAATGTGTTTTACGAAATTTTTCATTTCATAGTAATTCCAATGCATAAAATGTTTTATGGATGTGAACCCCCTCCCATTTTTGAGACAGTCTCAGAAATCCTCAAAGAAATAGCTGACTGGTTCATTGATGAAAACTTCTCTTACATTAGGGTTTATGGGTGCTCAATCCCCCCTCATGCGCTTCCAAAATTCCTCCCAGACAGATTGGTGTGTAGAGAGGTAGCGCACCAAATAGTAAAAGGCGGTATTGGAATAGAGCTAAAGGCAGCTCAAAAGAAGTCCTGGCCAATCTTCCCTGTACATATCGGGAAATTTTCATTGCAAAACCTAGGCCATTCTAAAGTGGAAGCAGAAGCACTAGAAGAGGTTAAACTGGTAAATATTGAACATAAAAAACATGACCCTTATCAATTAGTGAACAAACATTTGATGCACTGCAATATGAAAGCTTATGAACATGAAAATTTTGTTTATGATGATATATTCAAAGAGGTTAAAACCTATGAGGAGGTATTGAATAGGGTACATGCCTTATCACCCAACTTACAGACTGGTTTCATGTCCTTCCAAATTCATAGGCAAAGTTGTTTGCCAAAGATTTTGCAGGGTGAATCCACGACCTCCCCTCTAGAGAAGGAAGGGCCTTCCCCAGGTTTTGAAACAGAGTTACAGGATACAACAACTGCAAAGGAAAATATGAAGGAAATCGAAATTCCTTCACAAGAAACAAAAGTTCCTCAGATAGAGAAATCAGAGTCAAGGAAAGATAAGGAGTTGGAAACATCCCCAGAAATCCCTGAGGATTTTCCAAAAAACGTAGGAGGAACAACATCAACAGATATTGGAAGTCCTATTACTTCTTTGACCCCTTTGCAGTGTACTTATGGTAACCCCCAAATGGAATTCCTTTACATTAGTGATCTCGAACCTATTTCTAGGGATGAGATTCCTTCCTTTGATTACTTTTTTCAGTAGAAAGAGGAAGGCTATCCTGAAATAGGAAATGTATCCTAGAGGAGACAGGATGATAAAAAATCACAGGATCATCATAGATGGACAAAAACTTGAAGAGGGGGAATTCACTACAGAAATAGAAGGCACAATGGGAGCCTTAACATCGACAGGTTTATACTCTGTGGGTAATTTGACAACTATGTTGCAGCAGAAAGATCAGATGATAGCTCATCTACAAAGTCAATTAAAGGAGACTAAAAGAAGTATCAGTCGGGAGATAAACAAGGGTCTAGAATGAGCCAGATTCAATGACATTCAAGAGATTCGAAAATTGAAAGAAAGCTTAGATGAAGAAAAGCTGAAGATACAGGTCAGTCAAGCGTAGGTCCTGCAGCAAGAAGAAATGAATAAACAATTACAAAATCAGATTAATTCCATTCAAAATCAAGTGGTATAGCTTGAAATCTTCCAAGCCCAAGAGTTGGAAATACATACAAAGATAGAAAAAGAGCAACAGGGAGTGTTCTTTAAGATGGAATTTATTCAGAATTATTTTCAGGAAGCAAGTAAATCCTTGGAGAGTATTATCCTGAAAGAGAGAGAAGCAAAAGTAGCCAGAACAACTTTTCAAAAAGCGGTGTCTCTTAGAACAAAATAGGAGGTTGGAGGGACTCAAAATATATCTATTTCAAAGCAGGTTAAAGGTGATATAATACTCAAAGTATGGGAGGAAAACCTAGCAGAAAACAAGAGAATAACCAGAGAGGTTAATGACGACTGTCAAGGAATTTTTGAACTTTTAGAGAAAGCTTCATTGAACATTAGAAGAAACAACTATCCAGGGTTGTTAGGAGAAATTAACATTGGTAAGCATTAGTTAAGATTCAAGGAGGATCTAGAAGAAATTCAGGTAGAGATCCCACAAATACACGTAATCAATGTCACTCAATTTGACAAATGGATAGTAATGTTGAGCTTAAGGTTACAAACTATTAAGTTCACAAGAAGTATAATCAAAGACCGTCTACCTGAATTATAGAGAAAGTTGTTGCTATTTGAGGTGAAAGATATTCCAGAAGCTCCCAGAGTTTTGGTGCAGTTTTGGGAAAATGTATATGCTGTCTTAAAACAGAAGAAGGAAGTTCATCAACGGAGACATGAAATACTATTTTGGATATTTTCATCATTGAAATAATAAAGAGGCTAAAATTGAAATGTAAACGGTTCAACATTGCTCATTTATGTAACCGTTGGTCTTCAGAAGTTAGTTAATCACTAACTGAAAAAAAATTGGTGATCATGTATAAATATAGCTTCACAAGACTAGGAAAAGGATTTTGTTTTTTTGGGAGCCAATTGTATTAGAACTTTTCTGATTTACAGTGATATAGATAATGCAGATGAGATTCTGGATTCTGTCAACTTGAAGCTGTGTGTTCCTTTACTCTGTTTTCAATATCTTTCAACACCTTTCTTTTCATGTCTTTATAATGAATGATCCTCTATAATTTAACTCAAACTACTATTGTAGTCTAAATTTATTTAATCATCTAATCATTTATAGTTTTTCCTCTGTGATTGCTATCAGCAGTTTCAAGACCTGTAGATCATTTGGATGGTTATATTTTATATTTCATTAGAAATCTCGTTTTTCTCTCCTTCTTCTGTAATGATATGAGATTCTTTCATGATTAAAGCCTCATATTTTTCGACAGCATTACTTTTGTTATTATTTTACTATTCTCAAATTGTTTCAAGTACAGGAAACAATCTCTACTGTTATTGTGTTATTATTTTGAGTTCCAAAACTCTTTTTCTATTTCATCCCTCAAAACTGAAGCAACAAATCTTTAAACATTTTATAATTCAATAAAATTTTACCCCCCATGATTGTCCCAAATAATAGACAACCTAACATAGAACATGGCCTTCAAGATCAAACTAGCATTGCTTTGAACTTATTTAATACTATCCTTCAAACAACAACTACATGGGTCGAATTAGAATGCTCATGGGCAGTTATCGAGAGAGACATCAACATCCAAGAGCAATGGGAAGCTACACAAAGATAGTTGAGAAACCAACTCTGGTTTACCCTTCACGTTTGATTCTTTCCACTTATTCTCTTTATCTTTCTGGATGCCTTGACGGTATACTTTAGAGCCTTAAAGTATAAACTCAATAACAACACCCCCTCTCTTGTGGAATCATAGCCCCCTATAACTCTAGGTCCTTGTTCTTCTGGCAACCAGTGATGTATTTATTATTAATAATGATAAGAAACATTACATGTATTGGGCACACTGGCCTTTTAATAATTGTTTGGGCACTCTCGCCTCTCAACATTGTAACAATACATTATTTAAAATGGGGTTTCAAAACTTGGGGTGTTAGACAACCCTTCATGTTACCTCAGACTTGCACAACTTCAGATGTATCAATGAGTACCTGCAATAAACCTTACACAATAATATATATTCATTGTGATCAATAGGTGATAATAGGAGAGCCTTTCTCTCTTATTTATACTTTCATGTATCTTCCTCAAGGGGTTACCTTCTAAACAACTTAACCCAATTTTCTTCTTTTAGGGCTAACCCACTTCTAAACACTTGTCCTCTTCTAAACCACTTTGCTACAAATAGTAAATTCTCCACTTCTACTTGCAACTAATTTATTTTTAATTATTTTCTTATTTTCACCAACTTAACCCATGATTAACTCCTACTTTCACTCACTTTACTAGTCAACTTCTTCTAGGCACTTCTGGAATAATTTTGACTTCTTTGACTTCTAGATAATGCATTAGGGTTCTCCAACTTCTCAAGGCCATAACTCTCTAACCGTGCGGAGTTATGCGGCGTTCCAATTATCATCGGAAATGATATGACATGTACTATCCATATAGAATAGTTTTACCTGCAAATATACTAACCTTAACACCATTATACATAAAACAAACTTAGATCCATTAAACATACTATTGGGATACCATAATGTGCTACCAGACTTGCTTCAAGGGTTGACATCAATGAAACCCAACCCAATTAATCAACAATATCCCCCTTTGGAATTCATGCAAACACTCTGATGAAACACTAAAGTCATATTTCTTATGCTTCCCCTGTGATAATCACTACCCTTGGAAAAAATGCCTATGTGTTATCTCTCCAAGTATCTAACTCTTGGTCCTACATATGATGAATCTATTTATTCTACATCTCATGATTCTCTCCCCCTTTGACATCAATGGTAAAGGTAAGTTCATGTTCGGGGTTGTTCCCCCTAACTGAAATTTCCTTGGGGTTGCTCCCCTTGACTGAACTCTTCTTGAACCTTATCCCCCAACCTGAACTATCCTCTTGATGGCTCTTCCTTGTGTAGATCTAAAACATGTAAGACAAGCATTCAAAGGAATTCATTTTGAAGTAGAAATTACTCCGAGCAAGAGAAGATTGCTTTGATCATCTTAATACTAACTTAATTTTAGACGAGAAGGAGAAGATTATGAAGAAGACTACATCTGAGTTTAAAACAAATAAGAACTTTGAAAAGATTTTTAGAAGTTAAAATGAAATCTCTTTTTTCCTCTTTTTCCTCTTCCTTAGCAGTTTCGGCAGTGATAAACCTTTGACACCATTAACCAAATGAAGGCACTAAGTCTACATGTTCTCCTCGTCCCACAAGGAGACAAGGTCCCTAGTTGGAGCCTATGTTGAAATAGTTCTTAAATTTTTATTTTATTTTTATCCCTAAGGACTAAATTTTCCTTTTTTGGGTTTCGGCTTTTCACAAAACATGAATTTCGTTATCAATCCCAAACACACGGCATCTTTTTCTCAAAGAATTTAATTATTTGGATAATAAAAGGCAAAAAAGCTTAAAAGAATTATAAGAATCCCGACGCCTTTTCTATGAAATTATTTTAATCATGATAAGTTTTAAAAATAACGGATTTAAGGTTAAGCTTAAATAATTTTTGGGATTCGGGGTTTGCTAAAAACATATTTTTTCGATACAAATCGAATCGTGAAATCTCGATCCCCGATTTCCTGAAACGTTGAAGTCTTAGTTAAAACACATATTAATTAATTCTCTAATGTGAAAGGTTAAGGGTTAAGATAATCATGTCACAATTTTGGGATTCACGGTTCAGTGATAACACATCTCCTGTCATCATGATTCTCGAAATCTCAAATCACGAAACCCCGATCCATAGTTCGTGTTAAACCAAATTAACTTTGTTTTGGACTTAATCATGATTAGATAGTTAATTAAGATGAGTTTAAGTACTGTCATTAAATTAACACGTCGCGATTTCGTGATTTCGGAGATCGGATTTCATCGATGGCATACTTCTTGACAACATGATCCCCGAAGTCCCGAAAACGCTTAATCTCAATTAATTACTTCGCTAAAACATTTTAAGTCTTAATTAACACGTCGCGATTTCGTGATTTCGGAGATCGGATTTCATCGATGACATACTTCTCGACATCATGATTTTTGAAATCCTGAAAAACAAAGTTTTCAGTTTTAATCTATGATTAGCACTAATTAACCTTTTTCAAAAACAGGATTAATGATAATCATTCTTTTTAAGTTTTCGTTCATGTTTCGCTTTTCAATTAAGTAAAGTGTCCTGAGTTTTCTTTAAAAACCCGAAGGCGCCTAAATACAGACATTAAATGTGTATCTCAGAAAAATATCTTCTACATTAAATGCCTTGAATTCTTGTTAGTTGTGTCAATCCTGTCACTTTTAAATGTATTCAAAGTGAGCATTTAAATGTCTATGTTTTCATTTTATCAAGTAAGAAACACTTAGCTGAGCTTGTTCATTCATTTTCTGTGACAGGTTTTCGATTTAACGTAAAGTCATGGCACCAAAAGAGGCATTGAATAAGAGTGAAGATACATAGGAAGGAGATATCATCTCCGACACCACACCACACACTATAGACTCCATTAAATCTTGGACTCAAATCTCTGAATTTCTAGAATATGAACTCAAAAATGCTCATTCTAATTCTGAGAATCATTGTCAAGACATAGTTGAATCAGAGCTTCATAAGATCGTTGCATGCCTGTGGCTTGTGGCATACAATGATATGATCAGTTGGGCCCTGGAAAAGGTCGATATCCCAATGAGGAGCATCTTAAACAATCAAGGAGTTATCATCGGTTCATTCAGGCCAAAACACATACAAGTAATGTATAAACTCTTGCCAAATACTAAACATACTTTTAATGCTGAATTTTTAGCAGAGTTTCAGAGGAAATAATGCATTGAGGTAGACCGGACATATCCTGATATGATTAGAGAATGGGCGAGGTGTCCAACAAAGTTTAGAGATGATACCCATGGGATTTATGCTACAACATCCTTGAATGAATACATGGTATATGTAGCTATTATGCTATATAGACTTTTCGGGAGAAAAGATCTTTGCCATTTTCATGCAGATTGGGTTCCCTTTTAAGAAGAAGCTTTAGAAGGGAATGCTTTTAAATGGCATAAGATTTTGTCAGATAACCTAACACAAGAAATCTCAAACTACAAAGCAGCAAAATCAAAGGGACAACCAACAGCCTTTTACATGTTAACATACATTATGGATGCAATTTGTTATGTGACTCCTTTTCCCTTAATGAATTGGAGTTGGAACATTTCTTGTCCAGAACCCATTCATAAATATCACTCGGCCCTTTAGGAAGAAAATGCTAAGGAAGCATTTTATGAGGTTTGTCATTTTATTATAATTCTGATGCATAAAATATTTTTTGGATGCGAACCCCCTCGCATTTTTGATGCAATCACAGAAAATCTTAAAGCAATTGTCGATTGGTTTATTGAGGAGAATTTTTCCTACATTAGGGTTTACAGTTGTTCCATTCCCCCTCATGCACTCCCTAAATTCCTACCAGATAGATTGGTGTGCAGGGAGGTATCCCAACAGATAGTAAAGGGCAGCATTCGATTAGAAGTAATAGTAGCTCAGAAGAAGTCATGGCCAACTTTCCCTGTACATATTGGGAAATTTTCTTTATTAAATCTAGGCCATTCTAAGGTAGAGGTTGAATCATTAGAAGAAGTGAAATTAGTAGATATTGAGCACAGAAAGTATGACCCCTACCAAGTAATAAGCAAGCATTTTATACATTGTAATCTAAAGGCCTATGAGCATGAAACATCTATCTATGATGATGTATTCAAGGATGTCAAATCCTATGAAGAAGTAATGAACATAGTACATGCCATGCCACCTGACTCACAGACCGGATTGACTCACAGAGCTCGATAGTCCCTTCACTTCCTTAACCCCATTGTAGTCAACTTATGGAACCCCCCACGAAGGAGCTCTATATGTCAGCGATCTAGAGCCAATTTCAAGGGATGAGATCCCTCCATCAGATTATTTTTTCGGTAAAAAGAGAAGAGCAATCTTGAAACAGGAAATTCATCCAAGAGGAGAGGGGATGATTAAAAAACATAGGGTCATTATAGATGGAAAGAAGCTTAAAGATGGAGAATTTGCTATAGAGTTAGCAGGTATGATGGGAGCTATAGCATCGACAAATATATATTCTGTTGGCAGTTTAACAACCATGCTCAAACAAAAAGACCAAACAATAACTCAGCTACAAGACAAATTGAAAGAAACTGAGAAAAATATTAGTTGGGGAATACAAAAGGGTCTAGAACAAGCTAGACTAAAAGATACTCAAGAAATTCAGAAAATGAAAACAGGCTTAGAAGAGGCAAAATAGATAATACAGGTCACAGAGGCACAGGTCCAAAAGCAGGAAGAAGAAAATAAACGGTTATAAGATAAAATTAGTTCTATTACTAATCAAGTAGTAGAACTTGAAATTTTCAGGGCACAAACATTGGGAATACATTTGAAAATAGAAGAAGAAAAACATAAAGTGTTTTTAAATCTAGAAGTAGTCCAGAATTACTTTCAAGAAACAAATAAATCCTTGGATAATGTTCTCCATAAGGAAAGGGAAGCGAAAGTAACCAGAACGACTTTCCAAAAGGCAGTAGCTCTCTCAACAAAGGAAGAAGTCGGGAGGATTAAGAAATTATCCATTTCAGAACAGGTTAAAGGAGACGTAACACTTAAAGTGTGGGAAGCAGACTTGGCCGAATATAAAAGAATAACTAGAGATGTCAATGATGATTGCCAGGGAATTTTTGATCTCTTAGAAAGGACTTCATTGAATATTGGAAAAAATGATTGTCCTGGATTATTAGGTGACATTAACATTGCCAAACACCAGCTAAGGTTCAAAGAAGAGCTGGAGGAAATGAAGATAGAGATCTCAAAAATTAAATTAATCAATATCACAGAAATCGACAGATGGATGGTGACACTAAACCTAAAGTTGCAAACTATTAAGTTCACAGGGAAGATGATAGAAGATCGTTTGCCTGAATTACAGAAAAGATTCTTCATGTTTGAAGCAAAAGAGATAGCAGACGCTCCCAGAGTTTTTGTGAAATTTTTGGGAAAGTGTGTTCACTGTCTTGAGGCAGAGAAAGGAAGTTCATCAACACAAATGTAAAAGAATTTTTTTTGAATATTTTCATCATTAGAAATTAGAAAAGAAATGTAAATGGTTGACATTATTCATATATGTAACCGTAATCTTAGGAAGTTGGTTAATTACCAACGAGAAAATATTTGATGAAGATGTATAAATATATTTTCAAAATACTAAGAAAGGGATTTTTAATTTTTGGAGAGAGCCGATTGTATTAGCAGTTTTCTAATCCATCATAATATATGATACAGACGAGATTCTGAATCCTACCAATTTGTAGCTATGTGTTCTTTAACCCTGTTTACTATACTTTATTATGTTTTTCGTTCAATGTTTTTCTAATGAATAATAAATTTGAATTTATCTGTAAACATCTTTTATAGTTCATATTGATTCGGATGTCAAATTATTTACATCTTTTCCTCTGAAATTGCTATCAGTGATTTTAAGACCTGTGAATTATTTGAACTTTAATACTTAACTTTTCATTAGAAATCTCATTTTCCTTCTTTATTACCTGCTACAATATGAGATTCTTTCTTAATTAAAGCCTCATATTTTTGAGTAGTAATTCTTTGTTATTTTATAATTCTCAAATTGTTACAAATATAAGAAACGACCTCGAATGTATTTATGTTAGTGTTCTGAATTTCAAAACTATTTTTCCTATTCTCATCTCTTGAAAGATTGAAGTGACATCTGATTAAATTCATTCACAATTAAATAAAATCTTATTCTCCATGACTGTTCCAAATAGCAGACAACCCAACATTGAACCTAGCCTTCAAGATCAAACCAGTATTGCTTTGAACCTATTTAATACCATCCTACAAACAACAACTAACCAGGTTGAACTAGAACGTTCATGGGCTGCTATTGAGAGAGATATTAGCATCCAAGAACAACGAGAAGCTAGATAGAGACAATTGAGAGGCTGATTCTGCTTCACCCTTCCATTTCAATTCTTATCCTCAAGTTACTATTTTTTACCTTTACGGATGCCTTGATGTTATACTTTACAGCTTAAAGTATAAACTCAGGAACAACATCTTTTTGGCGCCGTTGCAGGGGAACGAAGAAACGAATCTTTTCCCTAGGAAGAACGACATTGGCATTTTTTGTATTTGATAGTGAACAAGGATAGAAAACCTTCTAAGGCTAATAGTATTTTTCACTTGGTGACTCCATGATAACTAAACTGGTTGTTAGCCGAAAGAACACCAGAAAAAACCCAGACAACAAGAAGACCTCACCAGTCTTCGATCCGGAAAAGATTTTAAAATCATGAAAAATCACTTAGACAAGTCTTTTTACCCATACATACTATATGTCAGCCTAACTTTACGTAGTTGAACATTTCGAAAAATCTTGAAAGATCTGTTTCACTTCCCCTCTCATACGATATGTTCTCTTTTCCTGAGGTTTCCTCCCCAGATTTTCGAGAATCTTGTCCTCACACATTCCTAGCTTTAGCCTCAAATCTAACCATGGCTGCACAAGGAGGTACTGGAGTTGGAGGTGGTGCCCCTGGAGGACCAGCAGGTGGTCAAGTACTGCTTCCTAGAATCTTCGCTAAAGTAGCTGCTAGATATGCTCCCCTTGTCCTTCCCGTTCCTTTGCATGATATCCCCGAAAATTATATGAAAAGTCTTCTAAAATTTATAGGGGAAGGGGATCTGAGTGCCCAAGAACATATAAATTTTTTTGACCAATTTGCTGATATCCTCAGAATAGAACACGAAGATGTCTATTCTAGACTCCTCGTTCAGAGTTTCGAAGGACAAGTGAGGACCTGGTTCCGATCCTTAGCAGCTAGATCTTTAAGATCTTATGAAGAACTTGAAAGTGCTTTTATTATACAATGGGGAGAGAGGAAGGACCACCTCTACTACTTAATTGAATTTGGAGCCCTTAGAAAAAAAAACTCTGAATCAGTTCTAGAATTCACACAAAGGTTCAACAAGTTGTATAATAAAATCTCGATTGAGGTTAAACCTTCACAACCCACAACAAAGGTGACTTTTACTGGCGCTTTTGATCTCGACTTTGCCTTATTATTAAGAGAAAGGAGATCAACAGATCTCACAAAAATGCAGGATGATGCGCTTGAGATTGAATCAAACATGATGGCATCAGGGAAATTAAAAGCAAAAACAGAAACTGGAAACAAAGAAAATCAGAAATTCAAAGAACAAGGTGGACCTTTAGGATTGGGGAAATCCTCCAGAGATAGAATACACAAGATGGCTAGGGTAATTAGAGAACTTTCAAATAAGATCTCAAAAATGGAACTAGAGAAATCGAAAAGAGATAATTTCCCCGGGAAAGATTTTAGAAGGAATCCTGATCCTCAGGTCCCACAGAAAATAATTAAAAATGAAGACCAAAAAATTCCAACCCCCTTCAAAAGTGAAAACTTCATTGGAGAGGAAGATCTAGGAGATTTTGAAGAGATCGATGAGGATATTAATAATCTTGGCGAAGATAATAAATCGCCTTATTTATCGAGACAAGATTATGAAAGATCTTTAAATAAAGAAATTACATCAGAAGACAATGTTAGCAACAAGACGTCTGAAGATTTCACCTATCAAGGTATTGCAGATGATATCATAGCCGAGCTATAGGGAAAATATAATTTAAGATCAAGGAACAAAAGTCTCCCAACTGTTTCGACAAAAATAATCTTGCAAAGAGGTGAAACCGATGAGGTGACTCCAAAAGTTGCCGACAAACAGACTGTGGAAAAACACACAATTGATACACAACCTGTCTAGTCAGAGCCAGTAGAAACACTCGCTGTGAAGACACAAGCTCCTGTAAATGAAAACAAGTCCAAATCACAAAGAAAATATGAAAAGAAAGGAATGGAGGCCCCGAATATAGAAAACGACAAGGCTCTAGGAAATTTTAATCTGGAAAACGAAATAAATAAAATCAAAATTCCTATTCCCCTTGTTGAATTAGCTAAAAATCCCATATACAGAAAACAAATCACCAAGATGATTAACTTTTCCGAAGGCGAAAGATAGTTCGATGTCATCAACTTAGAAGATGACAAGCCAAACATAGTCTTTGGTCCACACTTCGAAGGTGCGAGAGACACTGTGGCCCCCTTTTATATCACGTTAACCTTGTTTGACCACCTACTCCATAACTGCATGATGGATTCTGGAGCTTCCCACAATTTGATTCCAAAGGCAATTATGGAAAAACTTTGTCTTGAAATCACAAGGCCCTATGGTGACTTATATTCTTTTGATTCAAGGAATGTCAAATGCATAGGTATGATTAAAGACCTAGTGGTAGGTTTGGCTCAAATACCAGCTAAAATAATTCTTATGGATGTAGTGGTAGCTGACATCCCTCCAAAGTATGGTATGCTATTATCTAGGTCATGGGGTGCCAAGCTTGGAGGATCTCTCTAGCTGGACATGACATACGCTACAATTCCAGTTTTCGGAGGACAATACACGCGTCTTTACAGAGAGACTAGATTGGCATTTACGGTAGGTGATCCACATAACCCAAATAATCATCCAGTTTATATTGCTGACCAAGAATTAGGAAATTGTATATTATCTATTGATGACGATTTTGAAGTAGATATAGATGAAAATTGTATAGAAGAAAAAACTGAAAAAGAAGAAATAAAAAAAAAATGTATATAACACTGGTGTATGGAAAATGTATTTTGACGGTGCCTCGTCTTTCCTTGGAGCTGGAGCAGGAGCACTCCTTGTAGCTCTCGATGATCAATTCGTAATCCCCTTTTCATATAGGCTTCAGTGGAATGTGGATTGTACAAACAATGTATGCAAGGATGAAGCTTTAGTGCTAGGATTAGGAGCTGCTAGGAGGATGAAAATAAAGAAACTCGAAGTCTTTGGTGATGCCGAGTTAATCATAAAACAGGTGAATCGACAGTACCAGGCCAAGCATCCTAGAATGTGGTCCTATAGGAATTGTGTCTGGGATTTAATCGAGAACTTTTTCTCCTTTGTGAATGTTCATTTCGTCCCAAGGTCTGAAAATCAACAGGCTGATGCTTTAGCCAAAGCAGCATCAACTTTCACACCCCCAACTACTTTTAAATTAAAGTATCACATATAAATGAGACATTGACCTTCGATACCGAATAACATAAACCATTGGTAGGTCTTTGAGGATGATGAGCAGCTTAGAAAATTTCTAGAATCAATAGATGAATTTGCAGAAATGCATACTGATCAAGAAAATCAAAATGATCCCATTTGGATCATGTAGGAAGGGGAGGATTCTAAGGAGTTTCATGATAAAATCGTGAATCACCGAATGATCGTTCTCAAGAACAACTAAATTCCCAAGGGTCTAATTCCCTTGGAATGATTATTCAATCAAGATGACATCCCTTTGAAAACCACCCTACAACCCCAACTAGAGGAGGTTGAGGATTGTAACATAGGAGCTAAAGAAAACCCCCGGATGGTAAAACTATCCAAATATCTATCTACAGAAAATAAAAATAAATACACAGAGTTTCTTAGAAAGTACAAAGATGTTTTCATATGGTCATATGAAGAACTGAAAACATATGACACTTCTATGATCGAACATAAGATACCCCTGAAGCCTAGCGTCAAACCCTTTAAACAAAAACTCTGACAAATCAACCCCATTTTACTACCTGTTATCGAACGAGAAGTCAAAAAACTCCTTGATGCTAAGATAATTGTACCACTGAGATATTTTGATTGGGTAGCCAATCTAGTCTCGGTTAGGAAGAAAAATGGGGAAATTAGACTATGTGTCGATTTCAGAAATCTTATTAAATCCTCTCTCAAAGATAATTATCCCCTACCTAAAATGGACCATGTTCTAGAAAAAGTAGTAGGAGCTAATAGGATGTCAATGATTGACGGATTTTCAGGTTACAATCAAATTGTTGTCAGTGATCACGATAAAGAAAAAACAACCTTTACCACTCCTTGGGGCACATTTATGTATGATAAAATGTCGTTTGGATTGATGAATGTAGGCTCTACTTTTCAATGCGCAATGGATATCGCTTTCGTTGGCGAATGGGACAAATTTGTAGTTATCTATTTGGATGACCTTAATATTTTTTCTAAATCAGATGAAGATCATCTGATACATCTCTAACAGACATTTGAGAAATGCTGCAGGTTTGGTCTATCCTTAAATCCTAAGAAGTCTCACTTCACTATGCAAGAAGGCAAGCTTTTGGGTCACATCATATCTCGACATGGAATTAGAATTGACCCTAAAAGAGTTGAAGCCATAGATACAATAAGTATTCCTAGGAATGTGAAAGAAATTTAGTCATTCTTAGGAAAAATAACTTTTTTGAGAAGATTTATTCCTAACTTCGCTGAAATCGTGAAATTGATTATAGATATGCTTAGGAAAAACAACGAAGTGAAATGGACAGCAGAAGCTAAAGCATCCTTTGCCCATATCAAGAAGGTTATAAGTGAGGCGTCGGTACTAGCAAGCACCGATTATCTCAAGGATTTTCTTATTTTTTCATTTGCCTCTGAACACACACTCACCGCCGTACTCCTTCAGAAGAACGAAGAAGGTTTTGAGACACCGATAGCCTTCTTTAGCAAAAGTCTCCGAGATGCCAAACTCAGATATAATATAATGGGAAAACAAGCATATGCTATGGTAAAAGCATTAAAAGCTTTCAGAACTTATGTTTTACATTCTAAGGTGATTGCATATGTACCCACTAGCTCTGTAAAAGATATTTTGATTCAAGCAGACAGTGATGGCAAAAGAGGAAGATGGCTTGCCGAAATTCAAGAGTTCAACTTGGAGGTTAAACCGACAAAATTAGTAAAGGGGCAAGGCTTAGCTAAACTTTTAGCTAAATCTGATTTTAGAGCTCTTGGGATAAACAACTCTCAGGAGGAGGAAGAGTCGGTAGATGTGAATGAACTTGAGGACCAAATAACTGAAAACCGAATTGAAGAGAAATTCGCTTCATCAAATTGGTACAAGGACATAGTAGCCTACTTACTGACATTGAAATGTCCAAGTGACTTGTCTCCATCCAAAGCTAGAATGCTAAAGCTGCATGCAATCAAATACTGTATTTCTGAAAAACTATTATATTTGAAGTACCCGCTTGGCTTCCTCTTGGTCTGTCTGGTCGAGTCAGAAACATAAAAGGTTATAAGCCAATTTCACAAAGGAGTGTGTGGAGGACACCACGCCTAGAGGGCTACGACATATAAAATCTTGAGGGCTGGTTATTATTGGCCCAAACTTTTCTCAGATGTCAATGCTAAGGTACGAGCTTGCAGCCCTTGCCCATTTTTTGTAGGAAAACATAAACTCCCAACGATGCCATTGGTCCTAGTCAAGATAGAAGCTCCTTTTCAGCAATGGGGACTAGATTTCATAGGTGAAATTAATCCTCATTCTAGTGCTCAACGCAGATGGATCCTAACCACTACAGACTACTTCACCAAATGGGTGGAAGCTATCCCAACAAGAAAGGCTACTGATTTGGTGGTTATAGATTTCTTAGAAAAAAATATTTTTTCTAGGTTCGGCTGTCCCAGATAGATAGTCATAGACAATGCACAGGCTTTTAAGTCTATGGCTATAGTCAGCTTTTGCCAAAAATATAATGTCGTGCTTGGTCACTCCACAACATACTACCCTCAGGGAAATGGTCTGGCAGAATCTTCAAACAAGAGCTTAATCAATATAATCAAGAAAGTGATAAACGAAGATAAAAAGTCTTGGCATGTGCATTTGAAATACGCTCTGTGGGCAAATCAGATAGGCATGAAAAAGTCTATCAGTACTTCTCCCTTCCAAATGGTATATGGAACAGATGTAGTGTTGCCTATAAACCTATCACTTCTTGTAATGAAACTATGGAAAAACAAGAAGGAAGAACTGAATCCTCTCACAAGAAGGTTAAACTAGCTGATTGAAATTTAGCAGCACAGGGTGGTAGTGGATGAAAGGTTGCAGAAGTACCAGGATGACATGAAGGTGTTATTCAATCATAAAGCCAAAGACAAAAATTTTCTCCCGGGGATTTGGTTTTGAGATGGGACACTTAGAAGGAGGATTCAGGAAAAAATGGTAAATTCGATCACATTTGGTACATACCATTTAAGGTAGTATCTCCTGAAGGAAAAAATTCATTTCTGCTTGAAAATTTGGATGGTAAAATCCTGAACGCCATTGTCAATGGGCATTTTTTAAAACATTATATGGAATAATTGATCTCCAAAATTTCCACTGTATATACTGTTTTGTTCTTTATTTTCATAATTTTCTTTAGAAAGTCTATTTTTATTCCGTAAATAAATAAAAATAAAATAAAATTAGTTAAGTTTTNNAAAAAAAAAAAAAATAAAAAAAAAATAAAATAAAATAAAAAAAAAAATTGATTCTTGTTATATTGTCCTTTCACAGGATTCTGGCTGACAACCTGACAAGAAAAAGCATCAAATAGACAGCCTGAAAGTAGAAGATAAATTTACCAAAAATAGGTGATAGATAGGATTTTCTGTTAGTTTAAAAAGAAGAATGATAATGGTAAGGCAAAGTTATGAGTTCCAGCAAATTCCATTGTATGAAAACAAAAATTTTGTTTCAAAAAAATGCATTGCTTATCCCGTAAGCTGATAGGTAAATAAAAAGCATTTTCAATACTTAAGCCTTAAGGGTTTCACCTAGAACAAGATTAGAGGTAATTGAAGTAAAAATCTTTAAGAGAAGAGTCCAAAGGGTTAGGTTTAATTTATAACCTCTGTTTTCTAACTTACAGATCGTTCGACGTCCCCTTTTTATACCCCCAGTTCTGAATCATTTTCTTTTTCGGGTTTCCCATAGAGGTAGGAGAGATTACGTCTTAACTTTTGAAATTGAAAAATAGTTCTAAATCAGTAAGATCAGTCCTCATATTTCGTATTCTTCAACTAAACGTGGTTATGCTTAGGCTGATTCTAACTCTCTTAGGTTTCTTAACAGTTTGTCTGAGGATTTAAGCTTGCTCAAAAGAAAACCCCTGAAATTAATCTTCCCCTTTTTTCTCTACAGACTAAGGTGTTTTGAAAGTTGAGAAAAGGTTGGTCTAGAGAAATCAAAACAGGTTGACAAACCTCTATTGCAAATTTTTACACAGATACCACCCCTGGTATATTAAGTATCACTGATTGCCCCCGCTTCGTATTCATAAGCTAAATATAAGACATATGGTGAAAGGAAATTCATATTTGATTGCCCCCATCTAGTCCAAAAGACGATGAAAGGAAATTCATTTAAATGATTTCCCTCGTATAATATAAAGGAACATATAACTTCACTGAGGTACTGAATAGGCCCACTGGCAGTGAAGCAATATCTGAGTGTAAATATATAATTAGCACTCAAAGCGGTGAAAGGAAATTCAGTAAAAAAGGGACAGATAACTTCATCGGAGTACTGAATAGGCCCGTTGGTAGTGAAGAAATATCTGAGGTATCTATAAGGTTGTCATACTTATCTACCACTCTACTCTAGTTACCAGTTTTTTCAAAACCAGATCTACATCCCACGTCTAGATAGAGCTCCCCTTTTAAAAATATCAGTTTTGTTTCGATTGATGCAAGTCGAAAGTCACAAATCTGTTGAGTTTCCTAAGATTTCTTTGATCATCTTAATACTAACTTAATTTTAGATGAGAATGAGAAGATTATGAAGAAGACTACAACTGAGTTTAAAACAAATAATAACTTTGAAAGATTTTCAAAAGTTAAAATGAAATCTCTTTTTTCCTCTTTTTCCTCTTCCTTAGCAGTTTCGACAGTGATAAACCTTTGATACCATTAACCCAATGAAGGCACTAAGTCTACATGTTCTCCTCATCCCACAAGGAGACAAGGTCCCTAGTTGGAGCCTATGTTGAAACAGTTCTTATTTTTTTTAATTTTTTTATCCCTAAGGCCTAAATTTTCCTTTTTCGGGTTTCGGCTTTTCACAAAACATGAATTTCATTATCAATCCAAATCACACTGCATCTTTTTCTAAAAGAATTTAATTATTTGGATAATAAAAGGCAAAAAATCTTAAAAGAATTATAAGAATCCCGATGCCTTTTCTATGAAATTATTTTAATCATGATAAGTTTTAAAACTAACGAATTTAAGGTTAAGCTTAAAGAATTTTCGAGATTCGGGGTTTGCTAAAAACATATTTTTTCGATACAAATCGAATCGCGAAATCCCGATCCCCGATTTCCCAGAGCATTGAATTCTTATTTAAAACATGGATTAATTAATTCTCTAATGTGAAAGGTTAAGGGTTAAGATAATCATGTCGCAATTTCGGGATTTGTGGTTTAGTGATAACACATCTCCTGTCGTCATGATTCCCGAAATCCTGAATCACGAAACCCCGATCCATAGTTCATGTTAAATCAAATTAACTCTGTTTTGGCCTTAATCATGATTAGTTAGTTAATTAAGATGAGTTTAAGTCCTGTCATTAAATTAACATGTCGCGATTTCAGAGATAGGATTTCATCGATGACATACTTCTCGACAACATGATCCCTAAAATCTCGAAAATGCTTAATCTCAATTAATTACTTCGCTAAAATGTTTTAAATCTTAATTAACACGTCGCGATTTCGGAGATCGGATTTCATCCATGACATACTTCTCGACATCATGATTTCTGAAATCCTGAAAAACAAAGTTTTAAGTCTTAATCTATGATTAGCACTAATTAACCTTTTTCAAAAACAGGATTAATGATAATCATTCTTTTTAAGTTTTTGTTCATGTTTCACTTTTCGATTAAGTAAAGTGTCTCGAGTTTTCTTTAAAAACCCAAAGGTGCCTAAATACGGACATTAAATGCGTATCTCAGAAATATATCTTCTACATTAAATACCTTGAATTCTTGTGAGCTGTGTCAATCCCATCACTTTTAAATGTATTCAAAGTGAGCATTTAAATGTCTGTGTTTTCATTTTATCAAGCAAGAAACACTTAGCTGAGCTAGTTCATTCATTTTCTGTGACAGGTTTTCAATTTAACGTAAATTCATTGCACCGAAAAAGGCATTGAAGAAGAGTGAAGATACACAGGAAGGAGATATCATCTCCGACACCACATCACACGCTATAGACTCCATTAAATCTTGGACTCAAATCTCTGAATTTTTGGAATATGAACTCAAAAATGCTCATCCTGATTCTAAGAATCATTGTCAAGACATAGCTGAATCAGTGCTTCATAAGATCGTTGCGCGCCCATGGCTCATGGCATACAATGATATGATTAGTTGGGCCCTGGAAAAGGTTGATATCTCGACGAGGAGAATCTTAAATGATCAAAGAGTTATCGTCGGTTCATTCAGGCCATAACACATACAAGTAATGTATAAATTCTCACCAAATCCTAAACATACTTTTAATGCCGAATTTTTAGCAGAGATTCAGAGGAATAAATGCATTAAGGTAGACCAAACATATCCTGATATGATTAGAGAATGGGTGAGGTGTCCAACAAAGTTTAGATCTAATACCCATGGGATTTATGCTACAACATCCTTGAATGAATACATGGTATATGTAGCTATTATTCTATGTAGACTTTTTGGGAGAAAAGATCCCTACCATTTTTATGCAGATTGGGTGCCCTTTTTAAAAGAAGCTTCAGAAGGGAATGCTTTTAACTAGCATAAGATTTTGTCAGATAACCTAACACAAGAAATCTCAAACTACAAAGAAGCAAAATCAAAGGGACAACCAACATCCTTTTACATGTCAGCATACATTATGGATGCAATCTGTTATGTGACTCATTTTCCCTTAATGAATTGGAGTTGGAACATTTCTTGTCTAGAACCCATTCATAAATATCACTCGGCCCTTTGGGAAGAAAATGCTAAGGATGCATTTTATGAGGTTTGTCATTTTATTATAATTCTGATGCATAAAATATTTTTTTGATGCGAACCCCCTCACATTTCTGATGCAATCACAGAAAATCTTAAAGCAATTGCCAACTGGTTTATTGAGGAGAATTTTTCCTACATTAGGGTTTACGCTTGTTCCATTCCCCCTCATGGACTCCCTAAATTCCTATCGGATAGATTGGTGTGCAGGGAGGTAGCCCATCAGATAGTAAAGGGTGGCGTTAGATTAGAACTAAAAGTAGCTCAGAAGAAGTCATGGCCAACTTTCCCTGTACATATTGGGAAATTTTATTTATTAAATCTAGGCCATTCTAAGGTAGAGGTTGAATAATTAGAAGAAGTGAAATTAGTAGATATTGAGCACAGAAAGTATGACCCCTACCAAGTAATAAGCAAGCATTTTATACATTGTAATCTAAAGGCCTATGCGCATGAAACATCTATCTATGATGATGTATTCAAGGATGTCAAATCCTATGAAGAAGTACTAAACAGAGTATAGGCCATGCCACCTGACTCACAGACTGGATTCGCGTCATTCCAGAGCCATAAGAAAAGTTGCCTACCCAAGAGTTTGCAGGGTGAAGTTTTGACCACACCTCCAGAGTACGAAGGGCCTCTGCCAGGGTTTGAAACAAGGACATAGGACAAAGCAAATACCAAAGGCAAGATGAAGGATACTGAGATACCTTCCCAAGACACAGAAGGTTCCCAAACAAAAGAATCAGAGAAAGGGAGGGGAAAAGAGCGAGAAACACCCCCCAAAATCCCTAAGGATGTTCCAAAAAGGATAGGAGGAGCAACGTCAATAGAGCTCGGTAGTCCCATCACTTCCTTAACCCCATTGCAGTCAACTTATGGAACCCCCCACAAAGGAGCTCTGTATGTCAGTGATCTAGAGTCAATTTCAAGGGATGAGATCCCTCCATCAGATTATTTTTTCAGTAGAAAGAGAAGAGCAATCTTGAAACAAGAAATCCATCCGAGAGGAGAGGGGATGATTAAAAACCATATGGTCATTATAGATGGAAAGGAGCTTAAAGATGGAGAATTTGCTACAGAGTTAGCAGGTACGATGGGAGCTATAACATTGACAAATATATATTCTATTGGCAGTTTAACAACCATGCTCGAACAAAAAGACCAAACAATAACTTAGGTACAAGACAAAATGAAAGAAACTGAGAAAAATATCAGTTGGGGAATACAAAAGGGTCTAGAACAAGCTAGACTAAAAGATATTCAAGAAATTCAGAAAATGAAAATAGGCTTAGAAGAGGAAAAACAGATAATATAGGTCACACAGGCACAGGTCCAAAAGCAGGAAGAAGAAAATAAACAATTACAAAATAAAATTAGTTCTATTACTAATCAAGTAGTAGAACTTAAAATTTTCAAGGCACAAACATTGGGAATACATTTGAAAATAGAAGAAGAACAATAGAAAGTGTTTTTAAATATGGAAGTAGTCCAGAATTACTTTCAAGAAACAAATAAATCCTTGGAGAATGTTCTCCAGAAGGAAAGGGAAGTGAAAGCGGCCAGAACGACTTTCCAAAAGGCAGTAGCTCTCTCAACAAAGGAAGAAGTCAGGAGGATTCAAAAACTATCCATTTCAGAATAGGTTAAAGGGGACGTAATACTTAAAGTGTGGGAAGCAGACCTGGTCGAATATAAAAGAATAACTAGAGATGTCAATGATGATTGCCAGGGAATTTTTGATCTCTTAGAAAGGAATTCATTGAATATCGGAAAAAATGACTATCCTGGATTATTAGGTGACATTAACATTGCCAAACACTAGCTAAGGTTCAAAGAATAGCTAGAGGAAATGAAGATACAGATCTCAAAAATTAAATTAATCAATATCAAAGAAATCAACAGATGGATGGTGACACCGACCCTAAAGTTACAAACTATTAAGTTCACAGGGAAGATGATAGAAGATTGTTTTCCTGAATTATAGAAAAGATTCTTCATGTTTGAAGCAAAATAGATACCAGATGCTCCCATAGTTTTTGTGAATTTTTTGGGAAAGTGTGTTCACTGTCTTGAGGCAGAGAAAGGAAGTTCGTCAACACAAACATAAAAGAATTTTTTTTGAATATTTTCATCATTAGAAATTAGAAAAGAAATGTAAATGGTTGACATTATTCATATATGTAACCGTAATCTTAGGAAGTTTGTTAGTTACCAACAAGAAAATATTTGATGAAGATGTATAAATATATTTTCAAAATACTGAGAAAGGGCTTTTTGATTTTTGGAGAGAGCCGATTGTATTAGCAGTTTTCTAATCCATCATAATATATGATACAGATGAGATTCTGAATCCTACGAATTTGTAGCTATGTGCTCTTTAACCCTGTTTACTATACTTTATTATGTTTTTCGTTCAATTTTTTTCTAATGAATAATCAATTTGATGTTATTTGTAAACATCTTTTATAGTTTAGATTGATTCGGATATCAAATTATTTACAGCTTTTCCTCTAAAATTGCTATCAGTGATTTTAAGACCTGTGAATCATTTGAACCTTAATACTTAACTTTTCATTAGAAATCTCATTTTCCTTCTTTATTACCTGTTACAATATGAGATTATTTCTTGATTAAAGCCTCATATTTTTCAATAGTAATTCTTTGTTATTTTATAATTCTCAAATTGTTACAAATCCCGGAAATGACCTCGAATGTATTTATGTTAGTGTTTTGAATTTCAAAACTATTTTTCCTATTCTCATCTCTTGAAAGATTGAAGTGACATCTGATTAAATTCATTCACAATTAAATAAAATCTTATTCTCCATGACTGTTCCAAATAGCAAACAACCCAACATTGAACCTGGCCTTCAAGATCAAACTAGTATTGTGTTGAACCTATTTAATACCATCCTACAAACGACAACTAACCGGGTCAAAATAGAACGTTCATGGGCTGCTATTGAGAGAGATATTAGCATCCAAGAATAACGAGAAGCTAGACAGAGATAGTTGAGAAATTGATTCTACTTCACCCTTCCTTTTCAGTTCTTATCCTCAAGTTATTCTATTTAACCTTTACGGATGCCTTGACGGTATACTTTATAGCCTTAAGGTATAAACTCAGCAACAACACTGTTGATTCTGAGAATCACCTTCGGAATATAGTAGAATCAGAGCTTCATAAGATTGCAGCATGCCCTCGGCTTATGGAATACAACGATATGATCAATTGGGCCTTGGAGAAGGTTGATATCCTGACGAGAAGCATTTATAATGATCAAGCGGTTGTTGTTAGCTCATTCAGGCCAGAACATATACAAGTAATGTACAAACTCTCACCAAATACTAAGTACATTTATAATGCCAAATTTACAGCTGAGTTTCAATGAAAATAATGTACTGAGGCAGACCAAACATATCCTGATCATATTAAAGGATGGTGGAGATGTCCATTGAAATTTAGGGCCGATACCCATGGAATTTATGCCACAACATCTTTGAACATGTACATGGTCTATGTAGCCATCATGCTATGTAGACTCTTCGGGAAAAATAATCCCTGCCATTTCCCTCAGAATGGGTGCCCCTTTTAGAAGAAGCATCAGAAGGATACACTTTTAACTGGAGCAAGATTTTGTCTGATAACCTATCCCAAGAGGTTTGAAATTACAGATTTGCAAGATCTAAAGGTCAACCAATGGCCTTTTACATGTCGATGTACATCATGGATGCAATCCTCTTTGTGACTCCATTTCCCCTAATGAATTGGAGTTGGAACATAAACTACCCTGAACCCATTCACAAGTATCACTATGTTTTATGGGAAGAAAATGCTAAGAATGTGTTTTACAAAATTTGTCATTTCATAGTAATTCCAATGCATAAAATGTTTTATGGCTGTGAACCCCCTCCCATTTTTGAGATAGTCTCAGAAAACCTCAAAGAAATAGCCGACTGATTCATTGATGAAAACGTCTCTTACATTAGAGTTTATGGGTGCTCAATCCCCCCTCATGCGCTTCCAAAATTCCTATTGGACAGATTGGTGTGTAGAGAGGTAGCGCACCAAATAGTAAAAGGCGATATTGGAATAGAGCTAAAGGCAACTCAAAAGAAGTCCTGGCCAATATTCCCTGTACATATTGGGAAATTTTCATTGCAAAAACTAGGCCATTCTAAAGTGGAAGAAAAAGCGCTAGAAGAGGTTAAACTGGTAAATATCGAACATAAAAAACATGACCCTTATCAACTAGTGAACAAACATTTGATGCATTGCAATATGAAAGCTTATGAACACGAAAAGTTTGTTTATGATGATATATTCAAAGAGGTTAAAACCTATGAAGAGGTATTGAATAGGGTACAGGCCTTATCACCCAACTTACAGACTAGTTTCATGTCCTTCCAAAGTCACAGGCGAAGTTGTTTGCCAAAGATTTTGCAGGGTGAATCCACGATCTCCCCTCTAGAGAAAGAAGGGCCTCCCCCAGGTTTTGAAACAGAGTTACAGGATACAACAGCTACAAAGGAAAATATGAAGGAAATCGAAATGCCTTCACAAGAAACAGAAGTTCCTCAGACAGAGAAATCAGAGTCAAGGAAAGATAAGGAGTTGGAAACATCCGCAGAAATCCCTGAGGATTTTCCCAAAAAAGTAAGAGGAACAACATCAATGGATATTGGAAGTCCTATTACTTCTTTTCCCCCTTTGCAGTGTACTTATGGTAACCCGCAAATGGAATTCCTTTACGTTAGTGATCTCGAACCTATTTCTAGGGATGAGATTCCTTCCTCTGATTACTTTTTCAGTAGAAAGAGGAAGGCTATCCTGAAACAGGAAATGTATCCAAGAGGAGACAGGACGATAAAAAAGCACAAGATCATCATAGATGGACAAAAACTTGAAGAGGGGGAATTCGCTACAGAAATAGAAGGCACAATGGGAGCCTTAGCATCGGCAAGTTTATACTCTGTGGGTAATTTGACAACTATGTTGCAGCAGAAAGATCAGATGATAGCTCAGCTACAAAGTCAATTAAAGGAGACTGAAAGAAGTATCAGTCAGGAGATAAACAAGGGTCTAGAATGAGCCAAATTTAATGACATTCAAGAGATTTGAAAACTGAAAGCAAGCTTAGATGAAGAAAACTTGAAGATACAGGTCAGTCAAGCACAAGTCCTACAACAAGAAGAAATGAATAGACAATTACAAAATAAGATTAATTCCATTCAAAATCAAGTTGTAGAGCTTGAAATATTCCAAGCCTAGGTGTTGGAAATACATACAAAGATAGAAAAAGAGCAATAGGGAGTGTTCTTTAAGCTGGAATTTATTCAGAATTATTTTCAGGAAGCAAGTAAATCCTTGGAGAGTATTATCCTGAAAGAGAGAGAAGCGAAAGTAGCCAGAACAACTTTTCAAAAAGCAGTGGCTCTTACAACAAAAGAGGAGGTCAGAGAGACTCAAAATATATCTGTTTCAGAGTAGGTTAAAGGTGATATAATACTCAGTATGGGAGGCAAACCTCACAAAAAACAAGAGAATAACCAGAGAGGTTAATGACGACTGTCAAGGAATTTTTGACCTTTTAGAGAAAGCTTCATTGAACATTGGAAGAAACAACTATCCAAGGTTGTTAAGAGAAATTAACATTGGTAAGCATTAGTTAAGATTCAAGGAGGATCTGGAAGAAATTCAGGTAGAGATCCCACAAATAAATCTAATCAATGTCACTCAATTTGACAAATGGATAGTAATGTCGAACTTAAGGTTACAAACTATTAAGTTCACAAGAAGTATAATCAAAGACCGTCTACTTGAACTACAGAGAAAGTTTTTTCTATTTGAGGTGAAAGGTATTCCAGAAGCTCCCAGAGTTTTGGTGTAGTTTTGGGAAAATGTATTCGCTGTCTTAAAACAGAAGAACGAACTTCATCAACGAAGACATGAAATACTATTTTGGATATTTTCATCATTGAAATAATAAAGAAGATAAAATTGAAATGTAAATGGTTCAACATTGCTCATTTATGTAACTGTTGGTCTTCAGAAGTTAGTTAATCACTAACTGAAAAAAAATTGGTGATCATGTATAAATATAACTTCACAAGACTAGAAAAATGATTTTGTTTTCTGGGGAGCCAATTGTATTAGAACTTTTCTGATTTACAATGATATAGATAATGCAGATGAGATTATGAATTCTGCCAACTTGAAGCTATGTGTTCCTTTACTTTGTTTTCAATATCTTTCAACACCTTTCTTTTCATGTCTTTATAATGAATGATCCTCTATAATTTAACTCAAACTTCTATTGTAGTCTGAATTTAGTTAATTATGTAATCATTTACAATTTTTCCTCTATGATTGCTATCAACAGTTTCAAGACCTGTAGGTCATTTGGATGGTTATATTTTATATTTCATTAGAAATCTCGTTTTTCTTCTATTATGATATGAGATTCTTTCGTTATTAAAGCCTCATATTTTTCGATAGCGTTACTTTTGTTATTATTTTACTATTCTCAAATTGTTTCAAGTACAGGAAACAACCTGTACTGTTATTGTGTTATTATTTTGAGTTCCAAAAATCCTTTTCTATTTCATCCCTCAAAACTGAAGCAACAAATCTTTAAACATTTTATAATTCAATAAAATTTTACCCCCCGTGATTGTCCCAAATAATAGACAGCCTAACATAGAACCTGGCCTTCAAGATCAAACTAGCATTGCTTTGAACTTATTTAATACTATCCTGCAAACAACAACTACCCGGGTCGAATTAGAATGTTCATGGGCAGTTATCGAGAGAGACATCAGCATCCAAGATCAATTGGAAGCTAGATAGAGACAGTTGAGAAACCAACTCTGATTTACCCTTCACATTTGATTCTTACCACTTATTCCCTTTATCTTTTTGGATGCCTTGATGGTATACTTTAGAGCCTTAAAGTATAAACTCAAGAACAACACCCCCTCTCTTGTGGAATCATAGTCCCCTATAACTCTAGGTCCTTGTTCGTCTGGCAACCAATGATGTATTTATTATGAATAATGATAAGAAACATTACATGTATTGGGCACACTGGCCTTTTAATAATTGTTTGGGCACTCTCGCCTCTCAACATTGTAACAATACATTATTTAAAATGGGGTTTCAAAACCTGGGGTGTTAGACAACCCTTCATGTTACCTCAGACTTGTGCAACTTCAGATGTATCAATGAGTACCCACAATAAACCTTACACAATAATAGATATTCATTGTGATCAATTGGTGATAATAGGAGAGTCTTTCTCTCTTATTTATACTTTCATGTATCTTCCTCAAGGGGTTACATTCTGAACAACTTAACCCAATTTTCTTCTTTTAGGGGCTAACCCACTTCTAACCACTTGTCCTCTTCTAAACCACTTTGCTACAAATAGTAAATTCTCCACTTCTAGTTGCAACTAATTTATTTTTAATTATTTTCTTATTTGCACCAACTTAACCCATGATTAACTCTTACTTTCACTCACTTGACTAGTCAACTTATTCTAGGAGCTTCTAGAATAATTTTGACTTCTTTGACTTCTAGATAATTCATTAGGGTTGTCCAACTCCTCAAGGTCATAACTCTCTAACCGTGAGGAGTTATGTGGCATTCCAATTATCATCGGAAATGGAATGACATGTACTATCCATATAGAATAGTTTTATCTGCAAATATACTAACCGTTATACCATTATACATAAAACAAATTTAGATCCATTAAACATACTATTGGGATACCATAATTTTCTACTGGACTCGCTTCAAGGGTTGACATCAATGAAACCCAACCCAATTAATCAACAATATCCCCCTTTGGAATTCATGGAAACACTCTGATGAAACACTAAAGTCATATTTCTTATGCTTCCCCTATGATAATCACTCCCCTTGGAAAAAATGCCTCTGTGCTATGTCTCCAAGCATCTAACTCTCGGGCCTACATCTGATGAATCTATTTGTTCTACATCTCGTAATTCTCTCCCCCTTTGACATCAATGGTAAAGGTAAATTCATGTTCGGGGTTGTTCCCCCTAACTAAAATTTCCTTGGGGTTGCTCCCCCTGACTGAACTCTTCCTGAACCTTATCCCCCAACCTGAACTATCCTCTTGATGGCTCTTCCTTGTGTAAATCTAAAACATGTAAGACGAGCATTCAAAGGAATTCATTTTGAAGTAGAAATTACTCCGAGCCTCTTGTGAAGATACTGAAAAGCTTCCCTTGGAAGCAGTTTTGTGAAGATATCCACAACAAGGTAAAACCATGAAGATGGGTAACACTTTTGCCTATTTTATGACAAAAAAAACTATATTTTCACAAGTTCTTCAACTTCTGGCATACAAAAGTATTTTTTTTATTTAGAATTTCACTTTACAGTAAAACCAAAACTTGTGAATAATTTTGTTATCTTTCCAATGACTATTTTTCAAATTTGTTTTATTAATATTTGATATGTCAATTTGACAATTGTTTAATAGTATGTTCCTTAAACATGAAAGGAATGATAGTGAGTTATTTTTTCCCACAACAATGTATCTATTATTAAACTTATGTTTTTAAGAAACAAAATATACTGCAACAGTCTACATAGACTCTATTTTATTATGACTATAATTTTTAATCTAACGAATGAATATTATAATTTCTAGAATTTTTTGAATTTGACCACGCCGAAAATGTTGCAGATTTTAAACACATGTTTTCCTACACCTTGTATCTAAGTTAATTTTTACTTAAAAGTAAATCTAAAAATACCCTTTTGAAGATAACAATTTAATGATTATGAATATAAATTTTCCATAATTTTCCACAGTGTATTTTTAGAGATATGGATTTGTCATTTCACTGAATCATAATCTCACCTAAACATATTATGTAGTGAATTTTTTATAAAATTAAATAAAATTAGATAAAAACAATGAAAATGAAAACAAATTATATCCAATGAAAGTAGATTCCATTTTAAAAATGTTGGTATCAATTTTGAAACTCAATTCTGAGTATTTGTAGGAGTCCACTAGCTTGAAAGATCAAGTAAGATGGAGAGAATTTGCAGTTCCCTGCAAATAGTCCCATTTTCAGGGTTTTGGCCGAAATATTCTTTCGGTCGAAACCTATTTTTTAATAGAATCCGTTAAAAATAAATAATTCGGACGAAATATGCTTACCACAGGAAAATAATTCATCCGAAAAACATTGTACATGAATTTCGAGGGCACCGTTCAATTTGATGTGCAAATTTTCGGTCGAAAAATTGTCGCTAGGATTTTTTGAGACCCGATTGTCATGAAAGTGTTACCCACCTTCATGATTTTACCCAACATGTTCTTTTGTTCCCACCTATTCAAATCCGATGTTCTTCTCTACAACCTGTGTCGTAGAAAGTGATACTTGATAGGAATGTGCTTCGTCTTGGAGTGCATCACTAGATTCTTTGAGATATTGATAGTTCTTGTATTATCAAAATATGTAGGAATGGGATTATCATACTCAACCTGTATATCTATCAAATTTTGTTTCATCCATAGATCTTTTGTACATGTTGTTTTTGCAATATAATCTGCTTCGGTTGTAGACAATTATATTGATGACTATTTCTTGCTTATCCAAGATACCAAACACTCACCCAAGTAGAATGTCACTCCACTAGTGCTTCATCGGTCATCAATGCAAACTGCCCAATCTGCATCTGTGTAGGCAATAAGTGATAGATCCTTTCCTTTTGGATTCCATAATCCAAACTCTTATGTTCCCTTAAGATATCTAAAAATCCTCTTCACTACTAGAACATGTGATTCCTTTGGTGCTGCTTGAAATCATGCCACCTGTCCAATTTCCTGCATTAGATTTGGTTTGGATGTTGTCACACAGAGTAAGCTACCAATCATTGACCTGTATTGCCTCTGATATCTATACTTTGAATCAACATCTTTGCTCAACTTGCAACTGGTTTTCATAGGAGTGTTAACTGGTTTTCAATCTTCCATTCCAAACTTCTTTAGCATTTATCTGATATACTTAGTTTGATAAATAAAAATGCCTTGGGTGCTTTGAAATATCTGAAGACCCATAAAGAAATATAGTTCTCCAAGTAATGGCATTTCAAATTCATTCTACATGTCCTTTGAAAATTTCTGGCTTAGCTTGTCATCCTCACTTGATGTAGAGGGTGTTGTCTTCATTTCATTTTATGAACACTACTTGCAGTAGATATCTATCCAGTCTAGAGTACCATGCTCTAGGATCCTATTTTAGACCATACAAGGCCTTCTTTAACCTACACACATAATATTCATTCTATATCAGCTGAAATCTTTCTGGTTTCTCAATGTAGACTTCTTCTTCAAGTTCCCCATTCAGAAAGGATGATTTCATGTCCATCTGTTACACTTTAATATTCTTGGAGCATGCATAAGATAAGATCAATCAGATTGCTTACATTATGGTAACTGGGGAAAACATCTCTTCAAAGTTGATCCCTTCAACCTGTGTGTATCCTTTACATACCAATCTAGCTTTGTTCCTGGTAACCTGTCCATCTTCATTCAATTTATTTCTGAAGACCCACTTTGTGCGAATCACATTCTTGTACCGAGGTCTTAGAACCAATTCCCAAGTGTCATTCTTCTATATTTGATTCAAATCTTCATTCATGGCTTTTTTCCAGAATTCATCATTGCTGGCTTATTCAAAATAGTTTTGTTCAATCGAAGATAAGAGTGCTAGGTGCAAATGATCCCGTGAACAAATTTTTCCTTCAGTCTCAATTCATGCATCTTTGTTCCCAATAATCTGATTTGAAGGATGACTCTTATGTACTCATTTGTTAGGTTTCTTTGGAGGTACTTGTTGAACTTTATCTTCTAATTCTATTTGATCTTATTCATATCCCCTTTCTACATCTTCTTCATCCGTTGCTTCTTCTTTGTAAACCTGTTCCATTGATTCTTCTCTTCTTCCTTTATTTTTTGTGCACCTGTTTCATCAACTATTACATTTGTTGCATCCCTTTCATCACCTAAATGAGAAAAATAAGGACTCTTACAAGTCCATTTGGGTTAGCTAGACAGGACATAAATGAATGCAAGAGTTAGAAACATCAAGCATAAGAAATAAATAAAATACTAAGCTAAGAACAATAAAAGAAACTAAACTAGAGTGCATAAGGATATTACAATCAAACATAAACAACATTCATTCCACCAATGGATAGGATTGTATTAGTGGGAAAACACCAAAGAGAAAGGGAGACTTATGGGTCCCCTCTTCCTCCAAGTGAGGGCTCTTGAACCCCCAATGATTGAGCTCTTCTTACAAATAGAAAACTTGAAGGAAATGGTGAAAAAATCCAAAGCTCATTCACTCAAGAGGTGATGTGAATAGCTCAATGAAATGATGCTTGTATTCTATTGATGAGGAAAGAGGATCCTCCAAGAGAATATAGGCAACATAACAATACAAATGAACTCTTGGAAATATAGCGCACCCATGGCCTCTTTTTATAGAAAATCTTTGAGGCATTATTCAACCAGTGTGAACAAGGGGCTCTTTAGGGCACCCTTAGGTCTTTGACCAGCCCCCCACTCAGATTCAACTCAGATTTGGGTGTCAAATCGACTTGGAAGTTGAACCAGAAGTGGGTGGAAGGTTGGAAAAAATCATAAATTCATCGTTATGAGGTGTGCACAGTTTTTTGCATCCACAGTCGCACATCGGCCGCATGTGCGCTTTTTCGGTGTTTTCGACTGGTGCATGTGCGCGCGCTTCCTGTGTATTCTGAGCACATACTGATTTTATAACTGGTTGTATAGTTTTGAGCCCTTTGAAAATGCATTTTTGGGCCATGGATAAACTAATAGGTGTTTGGATATGTTGGATTCTTGTAACCATTTGCAAATGAAATTTCAGTGACAATAGATGCCCCCTAATGTATGAGGTTAGGAGCATCCGTATAGCCGAAATACACCAATGTTTCTTCTACTAAGAGTACCATTGTAAGAAAGAGTGTTGAGGGGGTTTTCAAGAGTGACCCATTGGAGGGATATGGGAACCTGTAGGACCCAAACCTTTCCCAAGGTGTGGAAAAATAAAACTGTGTACAAACAAGGCGGGCATGCCCCATGCTCGTGTCATGTAACTCAAAAAATGTGTAATACATTAACTAAAAATATGTGTTGGTGTAGATGACTGCAGCACCCTCAGGGGTGTGTTGATAATGGCAGAGGACAATTCTAACTGTGAACAAACTTTAAAAAGAGGTGATGACACCTATAAGAAGTGTCGAGGATTCACAGGTATTGATGGCCTAACAATTTTCAGAGGTCTTCGACAAATATAAAAACAACTACAATAGTTGCAAAGTAAGACCCACCACAACATGATAGAGTGTTGAAGTTGAATGTCGTGGGGGTCAACGACATCAAAGAGCAATGATGGTTTTCTCTGTTCCATCTGAGACTCCTCATTGTGAAGGAAATGAGAGTCAAGATATTGTCACCCATCTGGAAACTGTGTTGATGTCGACAAAAAGGGAGACACGACTCCAAGAAGTGAAGGGCTTCATGAAGTCCACTAGACAAGATCAGGAACTGATTAGGAACATGGATGAATTCAAGAAGTGGTGATACTTGAGACTTCCCTTGGTTGGGGATATGTGTAAAGGATGAGTGGAAGCAACCATGAAACTAGACCTAGCGTCAGGGGGATGACTAGGCTTGGGTAAACTGGGCCAGAGGCATGACAAAATGGAAAAATGTAGAGATAAAAAAGGTGTATGGACTGTAAGATACTTGGGGTTTATGGATAATGTCAATAAGGGTAAGAGGTGAAAAATGCCCCAACCAAGGGCAACAAGGGTTGTTTGCCAGAAAAAGGAAGGTTGCTAAAGGAGACAAAATAGAAAGCTATGTAAATGAAGGAAACAAAGGTTTTGTACAGTTACCAAATGAATAAAGAATAAGGTGGGATAATAGTGCAGATACAAAAATGGGTTCCCTAGTGCAAGATGGCTTGGCTGGTGAGGGTGCAAGTTGTTTGGAAAACAGGTGGAGGGTTAGGGCCCGATAGGTGGGTGTTTGTATTAGGGAAATGAATGGAGAATAATATGCAGATGGGAAAACTAATGGTGGATGAAATGGGGGGTTGACGATACTGTGATGATGTAGTTAAATGTGAACCGTAATGAGATTATTTGGGAGTACATTATGGGGAAGCAAGCAAAATGAGGAGAAGGAGCATGTGGATGATTCTCGGGAATGAAGAGACTATTGGGACTCCGAGCCCTAGGGGATGAAAACAACATGAGTTTCAAAGTGCCAGAGGGGACTATAAGTGGGACAAATCATGTAGGAGAGAATTCTATCAGATGATAGTACTGAAATGTAGTGGAGGTGTGATTACTGCAGAGCTGGATGGATCCTAGAGGAAAAGATCGGAGGGTGTGATTGGGAGATGCAGTTTATATTTATAGGGAATGATTACATTCTAGTGTCGATGATATACCTGAAGAGGTAGCACTAATGCATGATGACCTAGTACCTGCACACATGAAAATTGAATACCCGACGTGAAAAATATATGAAGATAGAGAACATATAACAATTATTCAATAATTTATGAATATAAGCAAGTGTACCTGGGTAGGATGTGAGAAAAATATGTCCTCTAGGGCTGAGGATGGATGGTGACCTGTGGGATGTGATTATATAGGGGGTAGGATCCTAATCTCGTGGCTGAAGATGGATCAGAAAACAGACCCCCAGAGCTCCTGTAATTAAGCATGGAAGTTTGAAAAAAGGGACTACATATAGCTGTAGGGCCCACAATGCCACCTCATTTGTACCTTCTGTCTTAGTGAGTGGATGAGAGGTTGTGTTGATCAGGGTGCTGACTCATTAGGGGCTAGTGAGACCACTATTGGGAGAGTCACGAGCAGGGGAGAGATGGCAGAGGGATGAGGCTAGTGTGAGGTCGACTGATGATGAGAGGGCGGGCATGAGACACTGTTATGATGATCCTGGCACATGGCCGTCACATGCTGCTCTAGTGGGGGCTGACAAAGAGTTTGAGGAGTTTTTCCACCGATTGGAGGTAGTATTATAGGGAGTGCCCAAGGGTTTGTGGACTCGGATCCAAGATGAGGGAGTCTTTAAGCAGTGTGTGGTCCTTTAGTTAGAGTTGCAGACCTTGATCCGTAGGGTAGCTGTAGTGGGGGCGATGATGATTAGGAGGTTTCCCCCAGGGACTGAGGGACCCTTAGCTAGTGGGGCACCTCCTCCAAAGAGAGGACCAGGTGGTGGAGCTCTAGAGGCGCCATGAGTGCCTCTTTATATGTATTTTTGTACTTATATAGGCTTGCGAGCCCATTTTGTATATGGTGCTATGACACCGGCTTTGTACCTATAGGGGTGAGATGGTCACCTACCTACGGATGTTGGACATGTTGGACTATTTCGTGTAAACATTGATGGCATATTAATCAATATATATATATATATATATATATATATATATATATGGATATACATTTGGGATCTATATGATGTTTATATGTGATGATGATGTTTTAGTGCTTTTTATGATGTCTAATTTATATGCTGTGACAGACTTTGTGATGGGTTATGTATGTGTAAAGGTATATTGTTGTGATTAATTCCAATCTAACACTAGGTTATCCATGTTATCTACTATTTGATTGAATCAAAATGTTGAGATAAGATTCTAACTTGCAGGTATTTACGGAAGAGGCAGGAATCACAAACATGGTACACATTGTTGAGCTGAAGGACCATGAGCTGGAAATCTAGTAAAATGCTAAGGTAATGAATATGGCGGCGACTGGCCTCAGCAAGGAGGCCAATGATGGCTATGTATTCTTCTTGGTTATTTGTTGTTGATCCCAAACATATGTCGCTGAAGTGGAGCAGTTCATGTGAGGGGGTGTAGAGGGCCGAAGCGATCGAAGCGAGATTATGTTTCCATCGGCTAGATTTGTCAGCATAACCGATGTGGTAGGATGATGGAGGAGGCATCTTTCAAGAACATAAATGGTATCTTAGATGCAAGGCATGGAGGAAAAAAAAAAAGATTAAAAACTCTACAAAATGTGTACAAAAATAAAAAGCCTAGTGTAGAATGACTATGCTCAGGCATAAAATTTCTTTAAGTACAACCTGTTGACAGGTTCTTTGAGAGGGTGGCCATCAAGGGAGGCCATGATGTATGCACATTTAGTGAGGCAATGTTGGATGATGTAAGGTCCATGCCATAATGACTTGAACTTGCCATGGCTGAGGGTATCATGGGCGATATCGTAAGCAAGGACGAGGTCACCTTCGTTAAATGAGCGAAGGTTGATAAGGAGATCAAAGGTGGCCTTCGACCATTTTTTAGCTGCCTCATTGTTCTATAAGGAAGATCGATGGTCCTCATCTAGTGATTCTAAGTTCATCAATCGCTGCTCCATTGGAGAAGTGTCGGGTAATAGCTCAATAGTGGTGCGTAAGGTGGGAATTTTTCACTTGATTGGGAGAGTGGCCTCAACCCTATGGACTAGATGAAATGGTGTGAAACCAGTGGTAGTTTTAACTGTTGTGCAATAAGCCCATAGTGAGGAAAATAACATATGATGCCAATTGGTCTTATGTTTGTTAACCCCACGCTACAACATGGTTTTGAGGAACTTGTTGACTGCCTCTACCTATATGTTGGACTGAGGGTAGTATGGGGAGGCGAACTCATGGGAGAGGCCTAACCTGGATGAAATTTCGATGAAAATATCATTCTTGAAATGTTTCCCGTGATTAGAGACTAGTTGTAGTGGGACTCCAAAGCGGGAGATGACGTGGTTAAATAAAAAACCCACTGCAGTGTCAGCAATGTTGTTGAAGGTAGGCATGGCTTCGACCCACTTGGTGAAGTAATCGACTACAGCGACAATGTATTTGTGTCCATTTCTATATAGAGGGTTACAAGTCATGAAGTCTATGCCCCATTTGCAAAAGGGGCCGACAATGATGACTAGGTGTAGAAGAGTGGGTGGTGCTCTTGCTTTGTTGGCATATAGATAACATTTGTCACATCACTTCACAACATGGATGCAATCATGAAACAATGTAGGCCAAAAGTAGCCTGCGCGAATGATTTTCTGGGCGGTGGACATCCCTGAGAGGTGTCCACCACACGCGCCATTGTGATAGTCATTCAAGACTCTATCGGCCTCATCGATAGTAAAAAATTGATGGAGTATGGTGTCGACCCCTCGCCGATACAAGGTATCACTGATAAGGAGGTAGGTAGGGGGATTGGTGGCGAATATGTCAACGATCGTCATGGGAGAGGTGGTTTCCAAACTTCTGTGTTCAAAGGTTGATGAGTAGATCACCATACCAAGGATCATCTAAGGGGATGTAAGAGATATGTTCATAGAGGAAGTCGCTATTGACGGGAGTAATGGTAGTATCGGAGGGAAATGTTGTAATGAGTTCGGTGAGGATGAGGAATATCTTGCTCTTGGGTGTTGAAAAATTAAGGTCATACTCTTGAAGGATGATGATCCATTGGGAAAATTTTCCATTAAGTTGTCGATGATTGAGAAAGTACTGCATGGGGTTGGAATCTACTACAACTTTGGTAGTTTGAAGCAGACTGTAATGGCCCAGTTTCTGGACTGTGAGGACAACTACAAGGGTGAGTTTCTCTTCGTGATTGTATTTCAAAGGTGGCCCTAAAATATTTTTGCTAATGTAGTAAATTACATGCTCATGGTCATCATCCCCTAGTTGGACTAGAACTCCTGCTACGGAGATGGTTGAGGCCGATAAGTAGAGGATATAGTCATGGTCATACTCAGGTGGACTAATCAGTGGGGCATTGGAGAGTGTCTCTTTAAGATAATCAAAATTAGTTTGAGCATGTTCATCCCATTGGAATGGGATGTCATGGCATAGCAAGCAAAGGAAGCCGTGTGCGCGAGTGGCGTAATCAGGGACAAAGCATCATAGAAAGTTGGCTTTGCCTTGTAGGCTCTACAGTTGGCATAAATTCTAAGGGGGTGGAATTTTTGTGATGGCTTGGACCTTGAGGGGGTCTACAGTGATGTTGCATTAGGAAACGATGAACCCAAGGAGGTGTCCAGTGGTGACATAGAATACGCACTTGAGGGGGTTCAAGCAGATATTATATTGACAACACATTTGGAATATGATCCATAAATCATTGAAATGTTGAGTACATTTCTTCGATCGAGCTATGAGTTCATCCAAGTATGTGAGGATGATATGAGCTAGATCATGAAAAATGTATGTCATGGCCCATTGGAATGTTGCGCCAACATTCTTGAGGCAAAAAGGCATGACACAATATGCAAAAGTGCCCCAGGGGGTAGTGAATGTGATTTTTTATTGGCCTGTTGGGTGAATCTGAATTTGGTTGTAGCTAGAGAAACTGTCCATGAAGGACAAAGCCTCATGATCGGTGCAATCATCGATAATTTGGTTGATAAAGGGCGTTGGAAAGTTCTCTTTGGGACAGGCATGATTGAGATCGCAAAAGTCTGTACAGACGTGGATAGTGCCCTATTTTTTGTTAACAGGAACGGGGTTAGAGACCCATGACGTATATGTGATGGGGTAGATGAACCCAATGACGTGTAATTTGTCAATATCGACCTTGATGGCTGCTACTTTGGATGGGTGTAGTGGACGTTGCTTTTGGAAGACATGTGTGATATCAGGCCATGTGTCTATATGATGTTCGACAATCGAGGGATCAAGGCCAGAAATCTATGTATATGACTAGGCAAAAATGTCCCGGTATTCCTGGAAGAGAGCTTTGTAAGCTATAAGTTCTTCAGGAGATCATGCGGTGCCAATGGTGATATCCTCTATGACTCTAGGTTGGATGGAAATATTGATTTTGACGGTGGGGGAAATGTTGGCCATGTTTCCTTCTTCAAAAGCATCGGGGGTAGGGTTAGGGTTATTGAACCAATATATATGCCTTGAGGGGAGAAAAGATTTGGTTTCGATTGCATATATGGGGTTTTGGTTAGGAGGTGTGAAGGCTTCCTGTGAAAGAAAGAGCGCTCTGTGATGGAGCGGATCCCATGGGCAATATGGGGTAGTTAATTCCTGAAGGATATCTTCGTCACAGTGGAACTATAGAAAATATAGGGGATCCAAAGGGGTAACATTGGTGACTTTCACTATGTGATTGTCTTATGGTGATAAAGAGTTAGTGGGGGTAACGCAAAGGGGTTGCAACTATTCGCTCGACATAAACCAAATATCAAGATACTGTGGGTTGAAAATGGTAGTCGAGCGTAAACTTTCAATGGGAAAATGAATTGGATAATTGGGGGGATTTGGGGGAAAATCCTAATATAGGCTATCCAGGAACCATGGGGAAGTAGGGAGTTTCTTAGGCTCAGGAGAAAAAACATGAACAACATCAGGTGATGGAGTAGGGGTAATCATTGGTTCTATTGGAAGTGGCCAGGGTGTAGGATTTTGAATAAGGGTCATTTGGCGATGTTTGTATTCAATGATCATAGGAAATTGGTATGTTGTTGATAGGCGAAATTGACCATCCGTCAACTGGAAGAGCGAGTCTGGTCCGGGGTTGTCTAAATAACCCAAGCCATTTGGTGTAAATAGTTCTGACGGGTTTAATGGCTCCGTTAGCCAATATAAGAATCCTAAAAGAAACAAATAAAAGAGAGAAATAACCAACTAATTACTAAACACTATATATATATGTACATATGGTCTAATGTAACTGTAGTTATTGTATTTAAGCAGAAGATATACAAGTCTCATTTATTTACATGATTTACAAGCTGCAAGTTTTAATCGAAACTTACGAAAATCAATGGAAAAATGATTGCTTCTAGGAAGCAGATAAAGAAAGCACATAAAAATATTTATTGTTTTTCTTTTATAAATTTAAATAATCTTGCAAAAAAGTTAATGAAACATGAACATGTGGATAGTCAAAGCTGAACCATACATTTTAGTTTCAATGATATGTAAATGACAGAAAAATGCAAAGAAGGTATCATGTCAGTGAATTAGTGAGGTGTATCCAAGCATCTGCATGAGTGGTGAACATCCAACTGCCATGTCCAAGAGAGAAATCTACAGTGAACCTTATCATTATTCTAAATAAATTCAGAACATGTATTGGCAGCTTAGGTTTTAATGACAAAAAAGGAAACACAAACATAAACCTGTGATCTCATAATTATACATGATTACAACAAGATAAATCTGGAAGAAATCTATGCATTTTATCATTCAATTTAAAAATCAAAGACAAATCTCATTATTTAAATCGAATATATGATCACAACATTTGTATTTTGAGAAGCAAATGATAGATGATATTTATATATCTGTGATGGTTTTAATCACAGATCATTTAATCTAAAGATATTAGACCTGCACATGTAACAGGATTGTCAAAACATAAATAACAACATTATAAACAAAATTCTAAAGCCAAAATGCATATATGTCATTCTATTAAATTTTGGGATCACTTGTCCATTCCGTAGTCCTGGAAGATTTTTTTTTTGATAATAGACTCTTAAATATTTGAAAAATTAATATATAAATGATAATAATTAACCATGTATTGATAAAAAAGACTAAACCTATTTAAATCAATGCAAAATCAATTATTCAAAGAATATGAATATATTATATGAAAATAAAACCATTTTACTTACAGGACAAAAGCCATTAAGCAACCTAGAATTCCATATTCTTCTTTAAAAATACTCGTCCATTCTCCCAAAGATTTTACCCATCCATTACTCCATTTGAAAAGAAATAAAAAGTTTACAAAAGCAATAATATACAAAAGAGAAAGGATAAAAATCCTCCTCTCCAATTCTTGGATCCCTAGCTCTGATCTTTCTCATATATTTATAAAATGAATGAACAGTCTGGGCGTCACTATTAATTTCCACCACCTGAAATTTGTTTCATAAAGAGACCCAAATATCTCTCAAATCATGCATTGTTTTGGAAAAATCTCTATGCAAAAGGTAAATGGTTCCATTTTGGTTCTGGGTTTTCAACCGTTTCTTCAAATTCCTCATGGTTTGGCTGCAATCAGTCCTGGAAAATCATGTGTCTGATCTTGACGCCTTTCCAAATTTTATTTGTTGTTTCTCATAAAATTATTTGTAGCAATCCAATATTATTTTTGGATCAATCATATTGAACATATTTGGATAATAAAATCAAGCCATGAATAGATCCGTATCAAATATTTGATAATAGAAACTTGTGAAACAAAAAGAAACCTAAATTAATAACCTAAAAATTGAGAATAAAACAAAATCTAAAACAATAAAATAAAAAAAATGAATTTAAACTAACTATAAGTTCTAAACAAACATTATTTATAATGATCCTAAAACTCTAGAAGCTTTAATTTAATGGAGAAGAGAAAAATATTAATTTTGGTTTTTTACAAAATCAAACAAATGATAGATAATTATTTTTTATTTTTTATTATTATTATGAGATGCAAAATGAAAAAAGAATTTAATTAATTAATATCACCAAATTGATTTTATGAAAATGAGAAACCAACCAAGATATTATTTGATGAAGTATTGAACACATTATTCAAAATAGTTAAACTTGCTAATGAGCAAAATAATGAACACATAATCATAATTTAAACAAAAGTAAGCAGTTGATAAAAATTAATGTTTTTGTTTAAATTGAGATTTTTATGCTCATTTATAAATTTTAACATATACTCTTGTACTGACTGTCTCATACTATATTGAATGTCTTAAATTTGTCTTAAAGCAAGCCAAGGTATGGAACTATTTGAAAATGTTGATTATGTAGCTCATCATAATGATCAAGATTCTAATAGGGGCCCTTTAAATTTTGTAAAAATATAGGGGGAGTTGTTGGGGCCCAACAAATGGCGACTTACTCGATGAAGCAGTTATCTTTGATCTAGTAAGATCTCATCTCAGGAAGAAAATAATAAGACTGATAAAAGGATTTAAGCTCCCTGAAATAAATTGACTTTGAGACCATATGGTATTAGGATAAGCTCAATGTTATAACCAGATAATAGAATTTTCTTTGTAGGGGATTATAACCTGAAATAATGTCTTAATAAAAGAGTCACAATGTTTATAAAAGAACTTCAATACCGTTGACAGGGCCACTGCTGCCAGCAGGCATCCATAGCCTCGACAAGGATGTCATTTAACCCACTCAAAGGCTTTAATCCCATCCAACAGTTGTATCCATATGATGTATACTTCCATAAAAGCTAATTTAAAAACATATACCTACTACCTCTCGACCCGACATTGCTTCATTGCCAGCAGGCCTATTCAGTACCCAAACGAAGTTGTCTTGGTATCATGTGTGCATTTACCTGCTGCTAGCGAGCCTGTTAAGTACCCCAATGGGTTTACACACATTTCCCACACTTAAGTGCTTCCAACCCTCTTATGCCACTTTTAAATAATAATACAATTATATATTTCTTGATGACAAAGAGAGCGAGGTGATATTGGAGGTTAATTTCAATACAGGTGAATAGTTGACCATGTAATTTATTTGCTTTCAAAATTGAAAGTTTTATCATGGTTTAGAGATTTTAGATTTCCTTTAAGAAATCATCTAGAGAATGGGGAAGAACTTAAAAGTGATTCCTTAAGAATATGGATGGCATAAAAAGTTTAAAGATCATTGTAATTCTCAAAGATTTAAACCATATCTCTAATGTAATACTCTGGCAAAGACAATTTGAGGACAAAATGAAAGTGACAATTGACTTAAAAATCAATTGTTTGAGCTATATCTTAATATCAAGACCTCTTTGAACTATTTCAAATTGCTTGAAAAACACAAGTCTTAAAATAAATGCTTCCTTCGACAATATCTCTTTGATAAAAAATATATTGATTCAAAAAGAAAGATAAGAAGAAAACTCATTCAAAATAATCAAAGAAAACAAAAAAAACACAACAAACCAAATCAAATTTTATTAAAGGGATTCAAAATCAAAAGTACACAAAATTAAAACAGCAAAAGAAAAATTTTCAAGAAATGATTATGGCCAAAGATATACTTGAGCTTTTGGATCCACTAGCATCTCACTGTAAAATAAATGAAGAAATAAATCATATAAAATATCATGTGTGAGCAAGTTCTTTTAATATAGTGATGCATGAGATGCTACTTTGACCAAGCATTATTATTCAAAATAAAAGAGACTAAAAGAAAATAGAAAAATCCTTATTAACATGAGTGCAGTCCTACTCATGGCACCTTGGGTCAGGGTTGAATTGATAGTTCAAATTTACTTATCTCTTTACTTTCTATTTAAAATTTTCATGATGATACTACATTTTCAAAAAAAAAAATTCAATGAAAAGCAGAGAGAAAAAGATTTAAAGTGGACTTCCCTGACAACATTCATATTATGGTTCTCTTGGTGTACCCACTTGTGTTCATAACTGCATTATTACACAAAGAAATATTGATAAATAAAACTAAAGGAAACTTACTCCTAAACCTACTCTAAACTACTAAATAGATCAAAACACCAAGTAAAATCGTATTTCCAGTGTAGCCATAAGAGCATCTTAAATCCTGCATGACATAGAAAATTGAAAATTAGAATAAAATAATGTAGTATTTGTAGATGAAAAATAAATATGTCATGCTTACCTTTTATATATTCATTTAAAAACAAAACAAGCACGACCTTACCATTCTTTTGAAATTTCTTGATGTATGAATCCTCCAACCATTCTGCAATCTTGTTGTGATATGGGTCATAATGGCATGGAAGAGTGTAAGTAAGTTTGGAAAACTTGTCATTATTATAGGGCCCTGACATAACCATCAACCAAGGTCGAAGTGCCCCATACTCCTGACAATTTTCCAAGTGTTCATCAATTTCTTCACATGAAAGTTCTAAGAGAATCATGTTATGCTTACTTCCTAGATATTTAGGTAGAAACAAAGCAAGCACAACTTTATCTTTATTATGAAGATTTTTTAGATACGAATCTTCAAGCCATTCTAAGATCATTTCATAAAATTAGGATGCAAACTATGACTTTGATGAAATGGATATATCAATGGGGAACACATCATAAGAAGATTGATGACATCAGTTAGATTGTTGGTTTGAACGCCTCCTTTGATGAGATTGATTGTTTCAAAATGTGAAGCATAAACATTAAAATTCAAACTAATCAAAGAATGGATATGCAATGTAGAATATTCGATCTCCATAATGATGAGTGCATTGTCTTTTTCAAAAATAAATCGTGTAAAATCATCTTGCAACATGTCCTTTTTCCATTCAAGTGATGAAAGTGAAAGAGCATCAAATCCAACTTGATAAGTGTTATGTTTGGAATTAGTTTCACCAAATTTTGGCATATCAAAAAATTGGATTGTGGTAGCAAATAGTAAGATACCGTGGGTAAAGTATCAAATCCACCATAATCTAAGAAGCGATCGGGATATAAAGAGTAAAATGAATCAGAAATATGCACATGAAAAGAATATCTTGAGCTATGATATTTAACAATGGTATTCTCAAGACATTCCTCTTCATTTTCCCTAAAACTTTCACTCTGTTTTGGTGATAAATTATTCAACATAATATGATCATCTAAATTTGCCTCCTGTATGATAGATAATTAAAAACTTTCATGGAAAACATCTGATCTTTCATGTTGATAAGATACAATTTGTAGATGAGGGTTTAAGGTTGCTTCTTCCAATTGTAGATCTACATCTCTAATCAGTTTCATTGGAATGTTAGAATGCTTAAGATAATTTTCATCACCTAAGTCTTCTTCAATAACCAAATTTAAACACTGATTAGAGAAAGAGTTAGGAGAACAAGGACATTCACCTTGACCCAACATCGAATCTTCTTCCATGATGGTCAAGGACTGAAAATACAATGATTCAGAGGAAAAACCAATTTGATTGTCAGTAAGAACATTTTCAATAGATTCTACCTCCCTTGCTTGTTGAACATTTTCAGATGGATCGCTCTCATCTTGCGAACACAATTCTTCTTGCAATTGAGTGATAGTATTTGTAACAGCTTCATCATTTATGATTGAATATGACTGGATGCAAGCATTATAGAGGAGATTTAATACAAATGACATGCCATCAATATTAAATTTACAAAGAACATGATGGATTCTTGTCAAAAAACCTTTTGAAGATGAATCGCCATTGATTAGCAAAGTCTTAAAATCTTCACACAATTGATTGTAATCATATATTTCAAAAGCATCTAAAACTTCATCTACAAACTGAAACCACTCAAAAATGTGATATGCTAGAAAAGACTCAAACCAATGTTTAATCCAACCCCTGAAAGTAAAAGCAAACAATCTGACAAAACCTTTAAATCAGAAATATCATGCTTGATGCATTTACACCAAAACTTGTTAATATGGTATTTTGAAAATACATCCCCCCTACCATCAAAGGTGAGTTTGGACAAGCAAGAGACTGTCTTGTTGGGAACATCAGGTAATGAGAAGTGGAAAGCATGTTCCAACACAGTGATTTGGGGAGCCATGAGAAATTAATTAAATTCTAAACAAAGACTCCTATAAGGCCATCTTGTCAGTCTGACCCTCCTTCTAGCGCCATTTGTTGACAGATGAAATTGATTGTCCATCAACTAGAAGAGCGAGTCCAATCCAGGGTTGTCTAAATAACACAAGCCATTTGGTGTAACTCATTCTGACGGGTTTAATGGCTCCATTAGCCAATCTAGGAATCCTAAAAGAAACAAATAAAAGAGAGAAATAACCAACTAATTACTAAACACTATATATATATATATATATATATGCTCTAATGTAACTGTAGTTATTGTATTTAAGCAGAAGATATACAAGTCTCATTTATTTACATGATTTACAAGTTGCAAGTTTTAATCGAAACTTACAAAAATCAATGGAAAAATTATTGCTTCTAGGAAGAAGATAAAGAAAGCACATTAAAATATTTATTGTTTTTCTTTTATAAATTTAAAGAATCTTGCAAAAACGTTAATGAAACATGAACATGTGGATAGTCAAAGCTTAACCATACATTCTAGTTTCAATGATATGTAAATGACAGAAAAATACAAATAAGCTATCATGTCAGTGAATTAGTGAGGTGTATCCAAGCATCTGCATGAGTCGTGAACATCCAACTACCATGTCCAAGAGAGAAATCTACAATGAACCTTATGATTGTTCTAAATAAATTCAGAACATGTATTGGCAACTTAGGTTTTAATGACAGAAAAGGAAACACAAACATAAACCTGTGATCTCATAATTATACATGATTATAGCAAGATAAATCTGGAAGCAATCTATGCATTTTATCATTCAATTTAAAACTCAAAGATAAATCTCATTATTTAA